>JASANB010000930.1:20000-115389 GCA_030248155.1 Sabatieria punctata | reverse complement strand
ATCTTCACGATTTCTGCATATTCCAACTTAACTATGCGTTTCTCGCTAATTGGAGCATACTATACGGTACCATACAGTATTGTACGGTATCGAAAATGCTATATGGTGTACGGTAAGCGGTAAACGATATTAAAATATGCCGGTCCCATCCCTATTTCTATATAGGCAATTTAACATGCATTTTGTGAGAAACTCAATTTAGGATGCTCAAGCAACTTTTTTCGCGGATCTGGCTTGTATCCAATTATGTTAAAAAAACAGATGTGAAACGAACACCAACGGTGCATTCGAACATCAGTGCTTCCTAGAACCGGAGCTACACCCCCTCAAAGTTGGGTGGGTAGCCACTTTCTGGGTCTTTTTTGGACATTTACTGAAACGATCACCATTCACTCCTTTCTTTAGATGCAAAATCGGTGTGCACATGGTTGGATAGCCCAGACACTTGCCTTTCAGGCTCTGCAAACAATGCTTCCAGAACTTACCCGGTTAGCGAGATATTCTCCAAAAACTACGAAATTTAGCTAAATTCCGACTCGATTTTTTCCGAAAAATCGCTGTACCTTCTGTCACATATGCGGCGGCAAGTTAATTTTTGCTCAAAAGATAAAACACAAAACGCCAAACAAAATTAACCTATTACAGAGGCAACTTTTTGGTGGGTGTTTTGCGATTTGAAGACTGTCAACAAAAATTTTTTTTGCTCATAATGAAGAACAAACCTACTACAGCTTCCCTATGCAATTAATTTTCAGCGCACGCAATCATTCTGAAATTAGTCACACTTAATTGAACGTTAAAGGCTAGGCTGCCTACAATAACAGAACAACAGGATAGGAAACGGGCCACGGAAGCAAGTGCTGCAAAGAGAAAATGTCTGAATTTGGGTTACAGTTTCGGCGGCGTATGGTTGGTGCTGAGATTGGTTGTCTTGTTGGGCGGTAGCGATGTTGTGGTAACTGCTGTTACTTTGGAGTGTATGAAGATTTTCGACGATTATTAGGGGTATTATTCTGACGAAAATTCTTTCTATTTAGACATCAGAAATAATCAGAATTTGGTTAGTTTACTATTGTGTAGTCCCACGGGGCACGGAAGACCTTTTTTCAGACGATGCAAGGAGTTTCCGTATGTACTGAAGAGTTTATTGGTAGCTACACAAACAAACAATGACAAACAGATAAGACGGGTGAGTGTTACATACAGTACAAGTCTTTCAGAATCTACGTGTGATGACAACATGATTGACAAACTGTTTTGCTACCGAGTGTGAGCGATGTTTCCCTAAGCCACTTATCCAAACCGAAGTTTAACTAGAGGCGCGATTTGCAGGCTTTGTCTTCACCAGCTGCGTTAAGAGGCGTTGCAAAAAAAAATCGGGCAGGGGGCGGCGGATGGAATTTTTTGACCCCCCCCCCATTTTTATTCGCTGATCTGAACCACTAAAGTGTGGATATTGCAAAACCCAGTCGGTTCGGCTCGGGGCCCAACCATTCCGGAGAAATCGGCGCCCAAAGTTGAAAAACCATGCTTTTTTGCGTCCACCGATTTTTGACCGACTCCCATCTTTGACCGGGTGCCGTACGCGCATTTTTAAAGTAATCCTCACCAAATCTGGAATATTTATAGAATCAATGACGCTCTTTCAGTTGCACCTATCGACGTCAGAGTCGGACTGTAATTGCCGATTTGACAAGCAGTTTCTTGCAGAGATTAGGCCGAAAAACACGTGTTCAGAAATACATATGTTTCACTAGGGTGGCATCGAGCTATCCGGCTATAAATGTAACACAAAATAGCGCATCAAATGTGCTTTCGAAAACTGGTTTCAAATTTTTTTGGATCTCTTCCAGTTTTGAAGTTATGGCCCTTCAATTAGTTTAATTAGAATTTTTATTACAGGGTGTGCCAAAAAAAGAACAACCCAGCAGATTTTTCGCTGTAGCAAACCGCAAATCTCAACCGATTTGAATAAATCCTTTTTTAAATGAAAGATAAATAAATTCTTGAATGATTGATGAAATTTTCATTAATGTACTCTGCTTAGTTCCTGAGATATTGGCTCTCAAATTCAAAACAGTGATTTTGGCAGTGAACAAGAGGGATTTTTTTTATTATTCTGCACTTCGTAATAAAACGGATTCCTGCTACTGCTAAGGGCTCTTGGAGGCTTTACTGGTGACACAGAAACTCGGTTTGCTTCAACACTAAAGTATCATTAGCCCTAGCAGTAGGAATCTGCTTTATTATGAAATGCAACGGAATCGCTCTTGTTCTATGCTAAAATCTGTTTCGTCTTAGAAGGCAAATATCTCAAGAACTAAACTGTGAATCTCAATAAAAATTGCACCAATCTTTGAAGAATTTATCAGTCTTTCATTCAAAAAAGGATTCATTCACTTCGGTTCAGATTTATGGTTGCAAAAGTAAAAAATCTGCTGGTTTGTTCTTTATCACTCTTGTTCATTGCCAAAATCTCTGTTTTGAATTTGAGGACAAATATCTCAGGAACTAAGCAGGCTACCTTAATAAACGGTACATCAATCTTTCAAGAATTTATTTATCTTTCATTTAAAAAAGGATTCATTCAAATCGGTTGAGTTTTGCGGTTGCTACAGCAAAAACTCTGCTGGGTTGTTTTATTGGCGCACCCTGTACATACTGTAATGCATCAGTCAGGGTTTTTCATTAAAAGTGAATTTTTGCCTTAAGTAAATTATAAGTATAATTTTAATTTAATTTTTTTAGAAATTTACTAATATAAGTAAATTGTTTGGTAAGTAAATTATAATTAAATTATATTTCAAATATATTTACTTAGCATTAGCAACAGTACAATCATGTTGTCATCACACATACATTGTAGATACTGAAAGACTTGTACTGTATGTAACACTCACCCGTCTTATCTGTTTGTCATTGTTTGTTTGTGTAGCTACCAATAAACTCTTCAGCACAAACGGAAACTCCTTGCATCGTCTGAACAAGGTCTTCTGCAGCACCACACAAAAGTGAACTATGTAACCTAAATTCTGATTGTTTCTGATGTTTTAATAAAAAGAATTTTCGTCAGAATAATACTCCAACAATCGTTGAAAATCTTCATACACTCTAAAGTAACAGCAGTTACCACAACATCGCTACCGCCCAACAAGACAACCAATCTCAGCACCAACCACACCCCCCCCCCGAAACTGTAACCCAAATTCAGACATTTTCTCTTTGCAGCACTTGCTTTTGAAGTGCGTTTCCTATCCTGTTGTTCTGTTACTGTAGGCAGCGTAGCCTTTAACGTTCAATTAAGTTTGACTAATAGGAGAATGATTGCGTGAGCTGAAAATTAATTGCATAGGGCAGCTGGTATATTAAAGAGACCTGGATTAATTAACTCCACCCAGATAGTACGTAGCGGTCATTTACAGTAGAGACGTTAGCAGAAATATGCTAGAGCAAGTGTGGAATGTGTTTCTGTTCTTCAACCTCGTGCTGTACGCAGTGATAGTGGTGGCTCTGATAAAGTACCACAAAGAACTGGGCTCCAACTTCTTCACCATAGCCATCTGGAACGGGGTGGCAGACGTGTTGTACATGTCTGTGGTGCGCTACGTGATGGGCTCTCTGTTGTTTGCCCTCGCCTACAACTACGTCAGACACAACTGGATGGTCTCCACTATAGACACCATGCTGGAGTACGGTCTCTACTACGTGCAGCTCTCTCTCGTCTTCTTCACCGCCCTCAACAGACTCACCGCTGTCTGCTGGCCCTTCATGCACAACTATGCAAGTCTCTTTTACTAGTGGTCGGTCGGTCGGTCGGTCGGTCGGTCGGTCGGTCGGTCGGTCGGTCGGTCGGTCAGGTCAGGTCAGGTCAGGTCAGGTCAGGTCAGGTCAGGTCAGGTCAGTCGGTCCATTTGAAAAATATGTATATGTATTCTAGATTGCATAAACGTGTGCATATATATCCCACAGTAGCTAATACCCCTAATACAGTCTAATACTTAGCGCCGTTTATGGTACTGGCACCATATGAGATGCCGCCGGTACCTAGGCTAATGGCACCATATATAGTACCGGTACCATATACAATGTATGGTACCGTCGCCATATGTGGTATCGGTACCATAAGGTAACCCCACGTTCGGGACCTGTGTTAGTACTATATATGGTGCCACTAGCTTAGGTACCGGTACGTAGATGGTGCCAGAATCATAAACGGCATTACTTGCCAGACTGTAATACGTATGTACAAGTATGCGTAGGTTGATCTATTGGTTTAGTGGTGGAAAAAGCACATGAGAAAAGCCCTCATAATCAGCTGGGCGTGGCCGGCCATGTTCGTCAGTCTGATGTTGCTGCCGGGCTGTCGCACTGAATACGACGAACACCTGAACTCCTGGTTCCAGAAACCGGTACAGCCGGACAACTCGGTAATATTTTTTTAACTCTACAAGGCCACCAAACCAACAATAAAAAACAACACCGTTTTATTTAGACTTCTGTCAGTTCTTGGGTAAGTGTGCTATTAGTCTAAAGCGTATTCTACTTATGCTTGTAATCTCTGAAAAGAGGGTAGTTTGAATCCAAATCCATTTCAAATTAACAGAACATGAGCTACCGCATAAAAGACGCTATTTTCCGCCATTGTTTTTTCGGAGTAAAAAAATTAAACGACGAAGATAGCGAACATAAAAAATGCAAAAGAACAAGCAGAATAGGTATTTTAGGAAGGCGACGTATTACCCTAGGAATCCAATTAAACTTAGCTGCTCCTATTAACCACTCCTTTCTCTCTCCTACTCTGCACTGCTGCCGCCGCCCGAAATGAAGAAACGAATAAAAATGATAAAAAGAAGAGTTGTTAGTCAGCTTAGCCCCCTTCTAAGGACAAAAAGACCTTTTTGACTGCGTGCATTATGCAATGGTTCCTCCCTCAACCAGCTCATTCCTCTGATTGAATCCGATAAAAATATTTTTTCTTTTTTCTTTATTTCCCCTCCCTCCAGCGTTGAGCGCTGCGTAAGATCAGCGGCGTAGTTTACGTAGCATACAGTAGCTATATAAGAGCATATTCCGCGTCGAGACAGTAAATCCTAGTTCAAATTGTATGTCCCACCCACCAAAAGATCAAAGACAGAGTGACGTTCAGAGATTACAAGCTATGCGCACATGGGCTGTACGTTCTGCATACAGTTCGGCCAAGTTCAGCGGGCGTAAGGGCGCATTTTAGGGCGAAAAGCTGTTCTACACCGTTTATGTGGTGTTTGACTCGTTTACGCTGATACCGTTGCTGATCATCATGTACGCAGCGATCTTCGTGCGCTTGTATAATGGCAACGACGCCAGTGAGAAGAAGGAAAAAGACAATAAGGTTTCGTCGGACAAGGTCGAGTGGAAGTTTGCCCTGATAGGTTGCTGTCTGTCGGTCAGTTACATTGTGATGACGGTTACCATGCTGTTGATCCTTTTCGGGGGGCGGCCGGAGCTGTTCGGTCTGTGGTGGGCGCTCCGCGACGTTTTTACCCTCGCCAACCCTTACCTGCTGCTGCTGTTCTGCGAAAAGTTTCGCAACCGATTCTTGCACTTGTTCGGAGTCAAGTTTGACGAGCAGAGCAGCGGCACTGGCAAAAATGTCAAGGTACAGCCGGCCGGGGAAAAGGGCACCACGCAGCAACAGAAATAGTAAAACAATACACATAGTAGGGACCGGCACGCGAAAATTCAAAATGCTCCTAGGCGAAATTCGGCTTCAGAATTGAAAAGAGCACAATTTATGCAGTCTAACAAAACAAACCGGAACGGAATTGGTTGGATAATAAGCGAGTTATGACCGTTTAACTGCGTCACCCAGCGTGCCACCATTTCTTCCTAGAAAGTTGACCGCAGCGTGTATACCGATGACCGATGTACTTTATCAGACTGTCACTCGTAAACCCCTGCGCCGATTTTGATGGGACCGGTGTCATTCTAATCGCAATGCGATTTTCTTTTACATTTTTTATATACCAAGACTGTAGGACTGCGTCTACCACCTTTATATACCGAACAAACACCTTGGTAGCTCGAACTAGAACTGAACAGTAGAGTGTGAACTGGTATTCCTGTGTTTTCCAGGTACATTTGTATATGTAACAGCGGGGCTGGGGTTCTGCTCCCCTCCCACCGACTTGGGCCAACCCCCCCGATAGGGGAGCACCCCCATCAAAACGATCTTTTCCACTCTCCCTCTCCGATGTTTCTGGCACAATTCTTTTACAGTTTCAGAAACTACACTTACAGTTTCAGACAAGGATGAGCTGCTAAAATACATGTAACAGGTGGTCTGGCCCCCACCCGAAATATTCCAGACCCCCCCGGATTGGCTCCCCTACTTCCTCCGATTTGTACTTTGGTGAGAAATTCCGGATCAGGTGTAGCGCGGGGGAATCAGGAACCGATCCCAAACAAAAATTAACGTTTTTAATCATAATTAATTAGAAATTAACATGATTTATCGATAAATATCGATTATCGATTATTTTTGGAAACATTTCAAAATCGCCCAAAATGGTCGTGTTGTATATCATTTGAAAGCACTTCGCCTGGCGAGTCTAATGATCACTACATCAACATAGGGCAAGCCCCGGGGGCCTGTTTTGCCAAATATATAAGTACCCCTAGAGGCGCATCAGTATAGGCAGGCTCTGGAGGTACAGTGGGAAAATATCGAAATTTTTAAAACATATTAATATAACTATACATATATGTTTTTCGCCAATCAAACATATAAATAGCACATATAGTTTAATGTTTCTGAAAATTTAATATGCACATATTTTTAAACATAAAACATATTTGTGTAAAAGTCGCTCATTCACTTATATTTTGTCTTAATTTTCGATAATTCAAACTTGAGATTCTGAATTTCCTGTTTAAAACGGTTTGCAACAATTTAGATAGCATACAAAGACTCAATAAGTTTAAGTGAAAGTCAGATTTTGGAAAAGTTTGCTGTCAAACAGCAACCAAAAGTCTTGAAATCATGAATTCCTATAGCAAAAATATGTATATGTTTCCAGAAACATATTGGCCTCAAAACATATAAATACAAAGCATATTTGACATGCAAACATATTGAGAAACATAAACATATATGTTTCCCCAAAAACAAACATATTTATGTTTTAAAACATATACATAAAACATATATGTTTCCCACAGTATCTGGAGGGCCTGTTTTCATACATGGGCCGGGGGTGTGGGGTATAATACCCCTCGCCGGCCAATACCCCCCTCGGCCGGCCATACCCCCTCCCCACCCCCCTCCCAGACGGAGAAAATTTTCGCTTATTTAAGGCAAAATAGGCGTTTTTTGGCCTTTTTTAGACCCCCATACCCCCCTCCGGATTTTTCCGGCCCATGTATGCCTATTTTCCAAATATGCACCTCGGGTGGGGGGTCCCCCCATGCATGCCCTAGGGGCATGCATCAGTACAGGACACGCTCCTGAGGGCTTGTTTTCCAAATATAAAAATACCCCTAGGGGTATGCATCAGTATAGCGCACGTTCCGGAGTTGTATAGTCATAAGAAAGTTAATTAATTAATATCTAGTCCATTTCTGACCTTCCCTGATTCCCCCCCCCCAGCTACACCTAACCCTATCCGACTTACTGGGTTACTGGATTACCTTCCGTGCCTGTTTGCGTTGGAATATGCAGCTCAAATTTGGGCAAAAAATATCTTTAACACTTATGAATAAACGCTGAAAATTTGAAGGAATTCCACTGACATATAAATGAAAACGAATTATATGAAGTTAACTCGAATAAGCGATTACAGGTTTTTCCGCTTTTGTACCATATTTATTGATTACACACGTTAAGCCTGAGCAGGATTCACCTTATATTGATTAGCAGTGACGCAAAACTATTAAAGGATTATCAAGAAGCAAAATATAAACCATTGGCTTTGGGCTGCTCAGGATCCCCAATACGTTCGTATTCGATACCCTCTAATTTTAACGACCTCATCAACTTTAACCCAATTTCCGGGATCTTTTACGAACCTAGGACGCCAAATCTGAGTGATTTTAGTAAGAGCAACACCTAAACTAAAATTTAAGCGGGCGCACCTTTTTTATTTGTTCTTTGTTTAAGAGCAAACTTTCGTTTTCTGAAAAAATACCGATTCTGCCTATGCTTAACCATGTAAAATTTCAATCTGATTTCCGGGATCTTTGGCTGCATCGATGCCGAAAAAAATCGCTCAAATGAAAGATGATCAATGCCTCTTTAATACCGTCGGGCGCACCTTTTGAGATCATAAACTTTTTTTTACACTGACGCTGTTTTTCCGCTTATTTTAGCCGAAAACAACCGCAGCT
The DNA here is from genome assembly GCA_030248155.1 of Sabatieria punctata. Taxonomy (NCBI): domain Eukaryota; kingdom Metazoa; phylum Nematoda; class Chromadorea; order Araeolaimida; family Comesomatidae; genus Sabatieria; species Sabatieria punctata. The sequence continues at coordinate 107,028 of JASANB010000930.1, read as the reverse complement.
TAGCGTATAGCAAGGTGATTTGGGTGAATAGTTATGTTAAAATAATCAAAACAAAAAACCATAAAAAAAGAACGCGCTTTTCTAGCCGCATTTTTTAAAAAAACATGATTTTGATCCCCGCGACACCAGTGTGGTGAAAACGTGCGAAGAAAATTAGGCACGCGGAGCGGCGCAAAATTGGCCGCCGTTGCCGGTCCCTACACATAGACCTAATGCATGGCACTCCCAATACCATACATGCAACAGGTCATCCGCCGAAAGGGGGAGGGCAGACATAGGTAGAAATTTTTAGTGTCTGAAATTCTAAAAACTAGCAAAAATTTTCGAAAAATTGCTTGCCAAAAAATGGGGGTGCGGGGTAGGAAATATTGGGGTGATCGGGGCTCTGGCCTAAGTCGGGTGGGCGGCAGACCCCCGGATCCCCTGTTACAATAAATAATACCCAATAGTTGCTCATTTGGATCAAAAAAGGTGTTTTACGTTATGGTAAAACCCCCAATATCTGGAAAATCCCAAATATATGTAAACACTAATAGTTCACACTCTACCACCAAGTACCGTATGACTTTTATATAGTATGGTTGTACTGTGCCACTGACTGGGTTTTCGGGTTTTCTTGCTATTTTTCTGATTTTTTTCGTACAATGTACGTACGTAGTAGTTGAATGTTGGAAATTAACTTGCAGTTGTGTGTTGTGTCGTATTACTACTGTATGTCGGTTGTGTGTTGTTCGCTGTTGTTGGTTAGTAGTGCCGTCCTCTCATCAATAATTTCCTCTGCTTCAAACGCATAATTTTGCAAACACGCAAGTCGCTCACAAATCACAGTAATCAAACAGCTGCAAATCATGCCATCGTGGGCCGCTAAATCACTGTCCTTCTGAACGGGGAAAGAAAGAAATCTACGTACTGCAGCCCAGTATCAGACTTGCCTGGCCTCGGGACAAAGACCTCTAGAAACCTGCGAAACTTCTCTTAATAGCAGTTCCACTTCGTGAGTTTCCTTCCGATGGTCCCTGTGAAAAGACCGACTGACCATCAGGTCGTAATCGGGGTCATAGTAGACCGGGGAGCCGCGGCGGCTGACCAGAGCCTCCGTCTGACCGCCTGGGTCAACAGTCACCGAACAATTGCTAGCTGGACTAGCCTCCTCAAGATCAGTGTCGATTACTCTTTTGCAGCAGATACATAAACCGACTATCAAGATAGAAAAGACACAGCTGACTAACGCGTATGGCACGATCAGGAAGACTTGCAGCTCCATTTATAAAGCTCTGAGCTGCCAGAAAGATTAACCCAATTATTTTGAGACCGACTCACTCACTGACTGGGCAGTCTAATTTTTAAGAAGAATCGATTTCTCTAGGTCGGGCCGCAAAAGCAGGTCACCGCAGTTTCCGACTTTTACTGTTCTTTAGACGTGTTTTGTTTTACGATGCATTGGCCGTATTTGGTCGCAGCTGCAGCCAGTTTGTTACTGCTTTTCTGTCATCTTATTTACGTTGCCAGAATCTGTTCGAGTTGTTCGCCTGAGCAGAGCAGGAATGAAGTCTGGTTTTATCAGACAAAAGATCTATCTGACAAGAAGAAAGCAGCAGAAGTCGAGAAGAAGTTTGTCAATGTAGAAATGCTCAGAGAATCAGAGAATTCGGAAAAGTGTGGTTGACTTGGAGCTTGTTTAACAGGCGGCTTCTTAGGCAGTCAAATGCTCAATTATGCCTCCATATATGGCATCGCCCGCGCTAATAACAAATCTGCCTTTTTTCCGTCCTACCGATCACAAGACCTCCAACAAACTTTTATCAACTTGACTCTTCCTTTGTTCAAGCCGGAAGAATGTCCGTGTGAAGTCCTGAATTCGAGCCAATTTCAGAGAATGAATGGAGGGGGCATGCAATTTCAACAATCTCTGCTGGAGATGCCTTGCCAAAAGAACGTTCTCTTATCGGAAGTGCTTAATTATGAATATTTTCGAGACTACATTGCCGAAATTCGACCGCAGTTCAGATTTAGCAGAGATATTTTGATACCCTGCATCGAGGTACACAGTACATAAAGTATTTGTCTGAAATAGAAAAACACTTATTTTTAAACTTTTAGACTCTAACTTTTGCCACGCTGAGCTATGAAAACTGCACAACTATCGGTATTCATTTGCGTAGGGGAGACTTCACTTTGCCATCCAAAATGGAATATGGGCATCAGCCGGCTAGAGACGATCTAATTGCTACTGCAGTTAAATATTTCGAAAACAGGTCCAACCGAGACAATTAGTTATATCGTCGGTCGGTCGGTCGGTCGGTCGGTCGGTCGGTCGGTCGGTCGGTCGGTCGGTCGGTCGGTCGGTCGGTCGGTCGGTCGGTCGGTCGGTCGGTCGGTCGGTCGGTCGGTCGGTCGGTCGGTCGGTCGGTCGGTCGGTCGGTCTGTTAGTAGCAAACTTCTTTTCAGACTGAAAAACACATCAAAATGTCTAGTGTTCATAGCGTTGGGGAATGATGACGATTGGAACTTCAAGCAGGCGCCAAAACAAGACAATGTGGTGGTGTTGAAACCAACTTCTGCTGCCGTTGATTTTTGCATTTTGGCCCACTGCAATCATTCAGTGGTCTCTACAGGAAGTTTCGGCTTTATGGCTGCTCTTTTAGCCAACGGAATTACAGTTTACCAAAAAGAACAAGCAAGACCTAACTCCAATTTGGATGGGCAAATCGATTTACAGCACTACATGCCTAAAGAATGGATACCCATTTGATTCAGAGGGAGGGTGGTTGATGTGTTGGCATCCTGATTGGCTGTAATTAAATTTCGTAATTGGTGCCACTGCGTAGTAAAGCTAAACAACAACAGCGGCATGCAGTGACGGCTCCGTCCGTTCAATCAAAGCCATAATAACAGAAGATAATCTGAAGGATTTGAAACTAATTTTCTAGGATTTGACAGGCTTTATTGAATGTGTTTTTCACCTATTCTTACACCATAGAATTTGTTCACCAAACGAAGAACAGTTTCCGCCTAAAGATGGCAAGTCTCCTGCGCTTCCCATTATTTTTTCTCTTCGTATCTCTTGTCTTAGTTGAGTGCGGCCAACCGGAGATGGGAAAACGACGCCGCTTACCGGCGCGATACATGCTTCACGGTATGGGGAAACGCTGGCTTAGCGATTTCTCTCCTGCCAAGCGATCCATTGGTCTGATGATAGATCCCAGCTCAAGCGCCTGGCGGCTGATTAAAGAAGAAAGAGCCAAGACCTATCGAAATTTGAAACAATTACAGGATTAATTTTAAGTGAAATATAATCTGGCTTGAAAATTGAAAATTCAAAAAATGAATGTATTGAAAATTCCGATACACACAGTTCTCAAACATGTAATAGTTTAGCTGCATTCAGACATGGGCTAACATTTCAGCCCAGGGGGTGGTAAACTTTCAAATTCTGAGGAGGGTAGGGGCGGCCTACGGGGGTTGAGGGGTAAGCCAAAATGTCCGACTTTTTACTGATTTGTTAAAATAGATAAAAATAAGCTATTCCGAGCTCATTTACATCTAATTTAGGCGTACTTTTATCATAATTTTCTATACAAAATTCTTCCAAAAAATGCCCCTTTTGCCCATGTCTGGCGGTACATAATTGAGCGCGCGAAACAGCACTTTTCAAAGATTTTAGTACTCGCCTCCTCCAAAAAATAAAATGGAAGTGAAGTGAAGTGAAGAAAATAAGAAGAGAATCACACAAACACCTCAAACTCCAGCGAATCTGTAAAGCCAGAATAGCCGTTAGTAAAATTTCTCTCCAAATCACTTTGAAGCGAGCTGTCCAAACTGCTAGACATCAATTGTTTCTTGCTGTTGGTTTCCAGCGTCCTTCTTCTTCGCAACTGCTTCAGTCTGCCGGCGTTTCTGGCCGGCAAGTTGATGTGACTGAATCTGACGTTGGCAGCGGCGCTGGGGTCATCGGCCAACCAGCGCTGCCCCAAACAACAGCCGCTGCACAACACCACCAGACAGGTGCGTCGGAACCGGCGACTGAACAGAAAATAGATGCAGAAATTGGCCACGCAGTTGACGCAGACGAGTAAGTTGCCGAAAAATACTAATAGACGCTGCGCAACGTAGTGCGAGGAGTGGGAGCGCCGTTGTTCGTCAGTCATCGAGTCGAGAACGTGACTGAGGAAGACGGGAAGGTTGCAGAGCAGAAAGGTGCTGGTCACTGCAATGGCCACTACGGTAGATCGGTACTCCCTGAAGATGAATGCCATTGCTCTGAAGAACAAGAATGCGCTAATTTATTGCAAAAATTACGTAATCGCATGAGGGCTAGGGGGTTCGCTAAATCATTACTAATCATTATGGCGGGGGAGGGGGTTGGCGACTTTATTACGTAATTTTTTTTAAGTATAGAAATAACTGAAGTGCCCATAATTTAGTTGTTTTGACGTACAGTACATGTAGTCTCTATTTGAAGCCATTGGGCTTAGATTTTCTCAATTTCACTTAGATGAACGTTTAGATTAGAGAAGGTAGCTACCGTTTAAGTCAGGGCTTTCCAAAAATTTTAAATGCTAAATGGCACCAGTGACTTTTAGACATCTTATTAAGAGTTCATAAGGGTATAGCGTTTGTTCGTTCGTTCATTCGTTCGTTCGCTCGTTCGTTCGTTCCTCCTTCGCTCGCTCGCTTGCTCGTTCGTTCGTTCGTTCGTTCGGTCGTTCAGTCGTTCGTTCGTTCGTTCGTTCGTTCGTTCGTTCGTTCGTTCGTTCGTTCGTTCGTTCGTTCGTTCGTTCGTTCGTTCGTTCGTTCGTTCGCTCGCTCGCTCGCTCGCTCGTTCGTTCGTTCGTTCGTTCGTTCGCTCGTTCGCTCGTTCGCTCGTTCGCTCGTTCGCTCGTTCGTTCGTTCGTTCGTTCGTTCGTTCGTTCGTTCGTTCGTTCGTTCGTTCGCTCGTTCGTTCGTTCGTTCGTTCGTTCGTTCGTTCGTTCGTTCGTTCGTTCGTTCGTTCGTTCGTTCGTTCGTTCGTTCGTTTTCTCGCTCGCTCGCTCATTCGTTCGCTCGTTCGCTCCTTCCCTTGCACGCTCGCTCACTCGCTCGCTCGCTCGTTCGTTCGTTCAGTCGTTCGGTCGTTCCGTTCGGTCAGTCGTTCGTTCGTTCGTTTGTTCGTTCGCTCGCTCGCTTGCTCACTCATTCGTTCGCTCGTTTGTTCGTTCTCTCCTTCGCTTGCTCGCTCGCTCGCTCGTTCGGTCGTTCGTTTGTTTGTTCGTTCGTTCGTTCGTTCGTTCGTTTGTTTGTTTGTTTGTTTGTTGTATTGGTGTTAGAATTCAGGGTGCAAATCAGGTAGTGTCATCGCCACTGCTAGGCAGCATAACAATGGAGGAACATTTAGAGTCTGACACAGAAAACAAACTCTCGCTGGCCTATAGAGCATGCTTCGGGCTGCCGGTTCTGTGTGAAAATCAGGTGCATAGAGTTTTTAGTACCGAGCCAGAGTAAAAGCTTTTAGCGGAAGTTAGTCGCCGGGACGGGATGAAGTTCGATTTTTGCATTAGCCTCAGCCCAGATTGATATTGCATGAGCGGACAAAAGCTCTGTGCGAACACCTACAGTTGCGCTTTTATCTGCCATCTCCTGCCTAATTAGAAAGACTAAATTTGATCGGTCTAAATCACGTAGACAAATGTAGGCAGTGGAACAAAATATTATTGCAGCCCTACATACAGTAGACAGATGATACTATAGATAGCCTTTTATAAATTGCTTTGGCTGAGAGTCACTTTAGTAAATCTTATTAAAAATTGCTTCCACTCGCCTAAACCAGGCTACTGCATTGAATTGAACTGAACAGTATACCTGCGTAAGCAGTCTCTGATTTAGATTAGGAGCAAAAATTTGAATGATCAAAGTTAGGTTTAAGGGTTGATTTGGGTAGGGAGATTTCTTGGAATAAACCGTTCTCTCATGTATTGTAGGCAAGTTAATGCTTTTAATAAATAGTTAAAGTGAACTTATACTGTATATGTACATAGCTGGTCCGAGCTGGTGGCGGTCTATGGGGGTCCAGGGGGTTTCACCCATGGAGGTGGTCAACAATTTCAAAATGCTCAAGAATGCCTGAAAATGCGTTTTTAGCACGTTTTATTTAACAAGACTAAATAAAATTCGCAATTTTAAGCCTGCCAACTACCGTTTGAGCGCAGCGCAAGCAACAAGCGCAAAATGACTAAAAGGCTTCTAAAAACACCGATTTGTTTTAAATGACAGCAGCGGAAACGCCAAATTCAGTAAAGACTGAAACTAAGTATTTCTGGTTTCTGAGCCAATAATTTTGTAGTCCAATAGTACTTGTATTTTTGTGTTGGGTGACCCAAAAACGTCTCGAAGGTGGGGGTGAAGGGGTTATGTCTTTCAAGTTATAATTTAATTTAATCAGTCAGGCACTTAACGCCGTTTATAGTACCAACACCATAAGGTGCCGGTACCCAGGGTAGTGGTACCATATATGGTATCCCCACGTTCGGGGCCTGTGGTGGTACCATATACTTAAGTGCCTGACTGTTAATCTCATTTGTTTCTTACTAGTTCTCCCTTAGAAAAACAGACTCACCTTTCTTCCTTATGTTTGCTTGAAAATCTCCGATCTTTCCCAGCCTTCTTCATGCACAATTGTTTCCTTCTACTGCGCGCCTGATTCACTTCTCTAACCACCAAACTATTCAGACCAATCATAGCTCCCCAGGGAGCGAGAACGATGACAAAAAAGTACATTCAAACATGGTAAAGCGACTTGTAGACTCCATTCAGACGCAACTCGGTCGGAATTAACTGTCCTCTTTGGTTGTGCGTCAGCTCAAAGAAGGTGGGTATACGGTAGAGCAGTGCAGCTACAGTAACAGCCATCAGTTTAATGCAGGCGTTGCGAGGGGTGCAGTGGAGGCGGCTGGAGAAAGGGTATCTGACCACGTAGAATCGGTCGATTGTGATTAAGACGCACGTCCAGACCGAACCAAATTGGGCAACCAACGAGAGGGGGTAAGTGAACAGACTGGTGTTCCAGAAAAATGTGCACATCCAGGCGAACGAACTTCTTCTACCGTACCTACATATAGTAATCATCATCCTCCACTGGGGTATTTTCACGGATATTGAGAGCGACAGGTAGGTCAACATAGATGCGACCAGGGCAGGGCAGGGTTTCCTTCCACCTCCTATTTGATTTTTCGGACGCACTTTTTGGCCAATTTTTAGACACTACATAAAGTCTTACAAACAGTGTACTGAAAGAGCGCTTTGTTTACAGTTTTTTATCCGATTTATAGTCTGATTTAGCAATTTTTCACGATTTTTTAGCGATTTTTATGTAGTATTCGATTTTGAGCTCATATTCCCTGCCTAGTTCAAACTCGCTACTCTCTCTTCATTACATACTGTACTGTACAGGTCCGAGGGGGGCGAGGTTGCCGGTTTGGGCCAAACCACAAATTCTGTGGGTTTACTACTAAAATAGCTATACTGTACAGTAAATTGGTATCTTGGGCTGAACTCCTAATATGAATACGGGCTCAGATACAGCTAAAAATCGCTGTTTTTAGGCAATTTTCTTTCCTGAAATTGTAAAAATGCAACGAAATTGTGTCCCAGAAAAATGGAAGTGGTATTCCAACTTGGGCGTCCGTGGGGTCATGTTACATGTGCCGTCATACATAAAGTCTTCTATGAGATTTGTCATAGCAAACATACCAACCAAATTCAATTTGAATAAGTTAGTACTACTACAGTATCCACATCAAATTCAACTAGTCAGGTCTATTTATACCATACTATACCAAAGCAAATTCAAACTTTTAATTTACTAGGCATCCCTGCCTATTGCATGCATTCCTAGCAAGATTTCGGCGAGCGCTATGGTTTAAATTCAAAATCATACCTGACACACATCTCAAGAGGTGGGTAAACGAGCAGTGCCGAGAACAAGAGGAGGAGGTCGAACAAGGACAATCCAGCTAGATAGGTATTTAGAGAGCTGCGCATTCTCTTCCTGGTCAAAATGACGAAAGATAATCCATTTCCGATCAGGCCCGGTAACGCCACGCAGGGCACAGCAACGGAATAGATCCAGAATTCGAATTCCTCTGTCACATCCGGCTCCAAATTCAAACCACTGTCGTTTGACCGGTTCATGGCAACTGTGAAAAGACGAAGCTAGACACTAGTAATAAACAGGCGCTCTGAGAGTTAATTTATTGATCGGAAATAATTGAAGGGTCACGCCAAGAAACGGCACCTAGTACGTATATAGGCATTCAGTAATTCCCTCGGGTGAGCGGTGCTTTTAGAGCGAGCTTCAAACTTCTCTACGGACTAATCAAGCTCATTTCGGTAGCGTCACCACCGGTGGTTTAACATTTCTCAATACTGCACTAATAGGCACGTCAGCGGGGGACTTGTTTTCAGTTATACGTGAGACAAGGTACTGCTACGAATTGTAACAAAGGAGGAGTAAAATTGTAAGACCACGAGACAACAGGGTGCTAGTGTCACGCAGCTTGAGCTACGGTAAATCTGCTGTTAGAGCGCGTACGAAATACTTCGAACAAACCGAAGTCACGCTAGAATCATAAACAGTTTTAATAAATGGCTAATTCAATGTCCTGTTTTCTTCTTACTGTATGCGTAAAGTAATCGCATCAGAATAAAAATTAAAAAGTTCTGTGGTGCTATTACAGTCAGGCACTTAACGCCGTTTATGGTACCGGTACCTAGGGTGCCGATACCATATATGGTACCACTACCATATATGGTACGAAATCTGAACAGAGTGGTACCATATATGGTACCGGTTCCGGTACCAATGCAAAGGTAGGGGTACCATATAAGGTACCACTAGTGTTGTTATGACTACTAGTCAAAGTCAAAGTCATAGTTAATACTTTTGTGATATCGCAGTCAAACGGACAGGTAGTCAAAGTCAAAGTTTGACTACCTTCGTTACCATAAATACCTAGTCAAACGAAGAACAGGTAGTCAAACCGTTTGACTATGACTACGTTTTGTTATAAGAGGCAGGCTTTTCAAGCGTATTTTACCACTTTTCGCTGTTCGCAAGAAAATATTTGACAAATTTGATGCATTTTTAAGCACTGTAGAACACTAAACAACCTTTTTCTCTAAAATTCTGACAACAATGAAGCATCAGTCAGTGAATCTCTACTTGATTCATGTTCCACAGGTACAAGATTAAAATTATGACATACAGTAGACACTTTTTGGTTAAAGAAAAAACAAGAATGGGCTTAAAGCACAACGGGCCTTTTATTCAATTTTACAGCGTTTTTTGCAGAGCATGCCGTTTTTGGTTTACAATGAAAATTTTGGAGGGAAAAGAACATTTCTGCCGTATTTTTTAGCGCCCCACCAGTGTTTATTTCGAAGTGAGTGATTTATTGATGGAATAACACCTATTTCAGACTGACGCCTGGTAACTGAAACATGATAAATCGCTGAAAACGTCGATTTGGCTCTGTTTCAAAAAGTAGTCAAAGTAGTCAAACCAGTGGTCATAGTAGTCAAACGGTTTGACTACAATATAGACAAATTTGACTACTCTGGTATTGTACTCAAACGGACAGTAGTCATAGTCATAGTCAAACTGAAATTTTGGTATTGTAACAACACTAGGTACCACTACAGGCCCCGAACGTGGGGGTACCCTATATGGTACCGGCAGTGGCGTATCCAGGATTTTGGAAACGGGGTGTAAAAGTTTGAAAGTGCCTGGTTGGGCCGCTGCCTAACCAGGGTAAGAAAATTTAGCAAAATTAGCCTTCAAAAACGCGTTTAAAACGCATTCCGAGCTTAAAATTAACAGAAATTACAAGTTTTAGTAGTTTAAAGTGGCCTGGTTGGGCTTCTGCCCGACCAGGGCGAGAAAATTTTGAAAATTTGGCCTTCAAAAACGCATTTAGAAGGCATTCTGAGCACAAAATAGACAGCTTTAGTACATAATTCATTAGTTTCTTATATTTTTGACAGACTTTTTCTTCCTACCTCTACCGCAAAGGGGGGTGTACACACCCTACACCCCACTGGATACGCCACTGGGTACCGGTACCATAAACGGCGTTAAGTGCCTGACTGTATAAGACAATAAAACTACACACGAGAAAAGAGCACTTTTACAAGCTGAGAACGACATATGTAGTATGTATGTACATACTAAAGCGACAAACGCGGCCACAAGCGACAAACTAAAGTGAACGTTTGTCGATTCAAATCCAATTATTGCCCGCACGCAGCCAAATCATCTTCATCCAAATTAACAAAACGAGAAAAAAGATCTCATTTTTTGTAAATTGAGCTCAGTGGCTAGCGTCACCGGATTTTGCAAATTACGGCTGTAAAATGCTGAAGCGAAAATGCTGAAAAGGTGGCCTTCAAAAACGGATTTAAAAGGTATTCTGAGCAGAAATTTTACTGTCTTAATGCAGATTACTATTGCTTTTTCTTTGAGCCTTTGAGAAAGCGTTTAAAAGCCATTCTGAGTGTAAAATTGGCAGAAATAAACAGTTTTAGTACTCAATAATGCGTAGTTCAATCCCGTTTCTTATTTTCGACGAATTCTTTTCCTAACCAATGCCCAATCAAAACCAGTTCGCATTCTATTGCTGATGATTGCAATCGGGCTTGGTATAAGGAATACTTGGTTTGTTTTACGTTACCCCACAACAGCCCAATCCCCTGCCAAAACCACGTAACAAACAAAATCTTTATTACTAAATCAATTGCTTATAGAGTGCCTTTTTGTTCCACTTTTTCAGAGCGTTCTTCATCTTATAACTGGCTGGAATCAGAAACCGTATCCAACTCTCGTCGTAGCGCTTCTGCACCGGCGAAACCCACCAATCACCTTCCGGCTGCTTCTGCCACGGCCAATCAACGATGATCTGGGCGTGGCAAAGCAGGCAACAGGCGAAAACGGCTACCAAAAATCGCATTTCTCTTGCAAACCGACGCAACAACAGCAACAGTATAAGCCGTCCTTATAAGGAAAAGAACGGCTAACTGTAATTCTAGCCTAGCCCGGTGGGTGGTCTATACATGCGGCTCATTAGTTGGCGCCGGCGTGCCAATTAGCGAAAATTGTTGCTACATGCCTTTCAGCGCTAGATTACCGTGTGGGTGGGTGGTCCAATTTATTTCCTACAACTACTAGTTTTCAGCAGAGCCATTAGCACCGGCAAAACAATTAGACCGTGTAGGAGCCCGAGACAGACCACCACAAATACGGTCTTGACGAATATCAGCGCGAAATAGCTCTGATGCATCACTAAAACACCGGCGCAGAGAAGTGTTGAGATTGCTGCTTGCAGACACGGCCAGAAAACTGCTTGGTAGGCTGATTCCAACGCTTTTTGCCCATCCTAAATGTAACACATCTTATATTTTTAGTACCAGTAAACAGTACGTGTCTGTCCATATTTCGTTAACAAATCCATTTTCTATATTTTTGCCCTTCTGAAACAAACTGACATGAATTTTCAGACGTAAAATTTAAACATACATATCTATCTGACCAATTTTTGTCCGATCTTTCGCAAATTTTGCGTTAGCAAATTATGTGAACTTTAATCCCTGAAGAGCTCAGCTTTCTAGCAAAACCGTTTAAAATCTGGCGGATGTTTACTTTGAGTGAAGGCGAAGAATTAGCACTGGCAAAAATGAGCGTGCTGCAATCTTAATATAAAGCACGACTGTATATCCTAATTTAGGTGTTCATCGTGTTGCTTTGCTGAGGCGATTGTAATCCACGAACGAACCCAAAGCAAAACTCAGGACTACAGGAGTTTTTGACCAAACCGAACTTTAAACAAATTATAATATCGTGCCAAAAAACTTTTCATTGTGTTGAAAATTGACGGAATGTCGCCATCTGAAGTTTAATCGGAAAACTGGAGAAAAATGGCCAGGCGGTCTTTTTTGGCCAACACTGTCAATTTTATTTTCGTTGGGCCTGATAAAAAGGCAAAACCACTATTTACCGTTTCTTCGCTTCCATAAAAGTGATACGTAATGTGCGCCGCGAAATCCACCGAGAATCCGACCGACATAAGCAGACAGGTCATACAAATCGGGTCGAGAGTGGCTCCCCACCAGACCAGAATTCCAAAAACGCCCACATTCACGCTCAAAACTGCTGCCATTGCGGCCAGAACGCTCATCAGATTCGGTATAAACAGTGCACACACAACTCCCATGCAGATTACGGTAATGAGTACGGTATTTCGCGTGATCGGACCGACCGAAGTTATCTGGTCGACCACGTGGTTGATTCCTATGTAAACAGTGACGTTGAATTCGGAATAAGCGTCGGCTATATCTCGCCACAAAGCCAAGAGTCGAGTTCTGGAGCGCCAGGGCTGAGTGATGTTGTGGTAAGCGGTCAAAATCACAAATCTACTGAGACATTCGGGCATGTCCAGCTCGCATGCAGTTTGGTTGCGAGCGATGAAGGCTGAGAAATGTTTGTAATTCTCGGTTTCTAGAAAATCATTGACGTATGTGTAGGAAAAAGGCGGTTCGGCGGTCGGGCCAAGGGTTTCTTCGAAGAAATTCTTGTATTTCAGGTAATCGGTTAGCCAGAAAAAGGTTGCATCCTTTCCTACCATGAAATCTGGGTCCGAATTTTCTATATCCCTCATCAATTTGATCAAACGACTTCGTCTGGTCTGATTTTTCAAATTTCCCGCCTTGTTAATTAGGATTATCAGCTCATTGCAGCTAGTTTCCACGTATTTTTTCTCCAACTGCCGTATCGGGTAGATCGGGGAGTCCTTTAGCAACAATTTGTCTACGTCCAACTCTACAGCCAATCGCGTGCAGCCCCAAACAGAAATTGACCAATAGACGACGAGCAGCGCAAAAATCAATAATTGAGCCGGCCACCGGCAGGCCAGTCTAGCGATGCATCGGAGAAAATTTGCATAGATCGGTGCAATCGATTTTTCATTCACATTCGGAGTCACTGACCAGCAGCACAGACAGGGATTGCGGTTTTGAGCCTCGCGGCGTCCTCCAAGAGCCAGCGCGGCGGCGAAGAGCGTAATTTCGTAAACGTAACTCACCGCTATGGCAACTGAGGTGTAGAGACAGAAGCTGCGAATAGCAGGCGTAGGGGTGAAGGCCCCTATGGCAAACGACAGACCGTTGGTCAGCGAAGTTATGCTAATCGATGGACCGCACGTGACCATGGTTTGAGCCAGCCGTTCGGGCACCGGCGAGCTCGGTCTGGTCTTGTGCCAGGCGTGGAAGAGCAGAAAACAATCGTCGACTTCGATGGCCAGAATTAGGAACAAGCTGACTATTACGAGCGGATCGAACGGACAACCAATTAAGAGCAGAAACCCGAACGAACAGACGATTGAGAAAAGTGGCGTCAGTGCGCCAACTAACGCTTCCCATGGCTTGCTTCGGTGGCAGGTTGGTCTAAAAATATAGAGCACATTTTTAAAGATTTTTCCACTCCCACTCCCGATTTTTCTGCCAAGTAATTTTTTGAGAATCTCTTTAGCTGTATTTTGGCCCTAGCGCTATTTAACGATGATTTCCAGTGACTTTTTCCTTTTTAGTACAGTATGCAATTGTCAACAGATTTTCAGCTCTCAAGAAAACAAAGGTTTGTACTCTAAAACTGATTTTGAGCTTAGTTCTTTAAGAGGCGTTGCAAAAAAAAATCGGGCAGGTTGCCTTATGAGGGCGGCGGATGGAATTTTTTGACCCCCCATTTTTATTCGCTGATCTGAACCACTAAAGTGTGGATATTACAAAACCCAGCCGGTTCGGCTGGGGGCCCACCCATTCCGGAGAAATCGGCGCCCAAAGTTGAAAAACCATGCTTTTTCGCGTCCGCCGATTTTTGACCGACTTCCATCTTTGACCGGGTGCCGTAAGCGCATTTTTAAAGTAATCCTCACCAAATCTGGAACATTTATAGAACCAATGACGCTCTTTCATTTGCACCTATCTACATCGGAGTCGGATTGTAATTGCCGATTTGACAATCAGTTTTTTGCAGAGATTAGGCCGAAAAACACGTCTTCAGAAATACATATGTTTCACATGCGTTGTATCGAGCTATCCGGCTACAAATTTAACACAAAATAGCCCATGAAATATGCTTTCGAAAACTGGTTTCAAATTTTTTGGATCTCTTCTAGTTTTCAAGTTATGGCCCTTCAAACTTTAGTGTCACGCACGGCCATTTTTCCCTTTTTAGCACATTAGGTAATGACAATTTGAGCACTGCAGTGCTGTAAAATCGTTGTTGAAGCGTTATAATATAATCTGACTTTGTAAATTAACTGCTGACACATCCTGAAAGTATTATGGTTGTGAAGGCGAGGTCGTACTTGCTTGTGAATTCTTAAACATGCACGCTGCAAACGCTATTGGTAGAGTGAAGGAAAACCACCGTTATCTTAGTTGCTGTTTTGATTTGAGTGGTATGTCTGCATCAACACCGTCTAAATGCCCGAAGGTATTGATTATTGTTATAAATCTGATAGGTTGCCTGGATGTAGGGTCCTGATGCTGTCATTTACTCTTTAAACGCAGCACTTTGTTGTAGTCATATGATGCAGTTTTGCATGGTTTGGAGGACAGTGTGGTCCCAGTATAAGAAGCACACTAAACACAGTGCTGACGAACTGGTTACTCTCGGCACCTGTACCACCGATGCACCATCCTAAGCAAAAAAAGCATGGTACCCCTTCTTTTATATGTACGTACAGTAATGCAGTGTTAACCAACGCCTAGCCTAGTAGCGCGGTGATTTTCAAGATTTCTTAGAAACCTAATATACATATATTATTGCTGTCATAAATGGGCCAGGCGGCGGGTATACATTCCCCCCTCAGTCGGTCATTCCCCCTCACCGATTTTTTTTCTTTTTAAAGGCAAAATAGGTGATTTTTGGAAGTTTTTGGGACCGATTCCTGAGATGACCTCCAAGCCCCCCTACAGATTTTTCCGGTACATATATGATTGCTGTTGTTTTGCCTTTTAATTTAGCGATTTTTGGCACAGTTTTTTATTACATACTTCTAGTTTATTCAGTCAAAACTTGCCGCGCTGGCCTAAATCTCATGAATTATTTAGCTACTGTGGTCAGGTGTTGGTTGAGAAAGTACCTGATTATAGAACAGGTACAGGTACTTCGAAAACACAATCAGGTATCAGGTTTAGGTATAGGCATTCACAAAATGCAGGTATCTGGCATTTTGTGAGAAAAGTTAAACTGTTGCATACATGGGCCGGGGGGGGTGTAGCGATCGACCGGAATTCCGGTTCCGGTTCCGGCCGGAACTGGCGGTTCCGGTTCCGGTGAAAAAGGGTACCGGAACCGGAACTTTTTCATTCACTATTTTTGATGGATATTCAGTTACATCAAGTATTATTGCGTCTGTTTAATAAAGTGCGCAGCTCAGTGGGGGCAGTAGAATTTGCATGAATGGGGAGAAATTATGCAGTTTATGTTATGCATCATTAGAAGTGCCTCTAAAGACAATTTTCGGTGAAATTATGCAGTTACAGGCAGTGTTTAGAGCTGTATTGTCGTTTTCGAACAGGTTTCTCAACTGACTTAAGGTGCAAAAGTGGAAAATTTGTTGTAAGTATCTGTACTAGCATGCTGGACCCATTTAAGACGATTTTCAACAAAAAAATTTTTTTTTTAAATTTTTTAAAAAAAAGCAAAAACTTTTGGCCTTCAAAAAAATTTTTTTAACAACTGTGCCTTTAAGGCAGCTAAAAACATCTCCGAAGGTGACAGATCAAAGCTGAAACCTGAAAATGTTGAAAAGCTTCTCTTTCTGAAGTACAATTTGCGTGCTCTTGACTACTGTTATTGAAAAGTCTGTGTTCTGTTGTTGATTTGAACTTCTGCTGATGTTTATAACAGGAATTTGTACACGACGTGCCTATAAATACGTTTCTATAAATTTTGGACCAAATATTGAAAAAGTTCTGGTTCCGGTTCCGGTTCCGGCCGGAACTGGGTGGTTCCGGTTCCGGTCGATCGCTAGGTAAGGGGGGTATACCCCTCCCCCTCGGCTGATCATACCTCCCCCACCCCCCTCCCGGAGGGAGTTTAATTTAAGGCAAAATAGGCGTTTTTTGGCCTTTTTTCGGGGGACCCCCCCGCCCTGAGGTCTCCATACCTCCCTCCGGATTTTTCCGGCCCATGTATGAACTGTTGTTATTTCATTTCAGTGACTATGGTATATGTAATTCTGAACCAGTTCATTTCATACAGTACATTTGTTTGAATAATAATAGCAGCTATTGCAAACAGCATGCTACTGCTTTAAATGCTATTCATTTGGCCTGATCAGCTCAATAATCTCATCTCATAAATCTGTCAAATTAGTTTTCCATCATTGGTATTTCAGATGTTTCTCCTTATCTCCTTGTGCTTTGCAACAGTAGCCATGCAAACTGTTTTGGATTCTTGCGCTGGCTCGTCGAACTGCCATTTGCATCTACTATATTTACTCATTCAGCAAAAAATGTGATAAACAAATTCAGCATAAGCTTAGCTGCTATGATAGGTTGGTGCTCCTTTGTGTGATGCACAATGTTCAGAATCTCTAATGGTATGACTTTTTACGTAATTCTGGCTTTTCAGAATGAGTAATTTCTAGAAACTACGACTATATCTCTATTAGTGAAACTCTGCAATACTGTAGCTGTTGCTTAACTAGCGCATGTAGTAACCAAAATCTTGCGACATTCTTGAGCTATTGTTCAGTTCTATTACCTTATATCTTATTGGTTCTACATGTATATCTAAAACACTGTTTATGTCATAGTCGTAATGTGAGATGTACCGGTATGTGGTGAGATTTACAGACAGTACCACTACCATCCAGAACTGCAGCTAGGCATGATTAAAGAAAGCATCCATAACAATTGCACATGTGTCGGGACTGAATTTACAATGTTATATTATATTAATACAACGCTTTATCGACAATGTAATGCCTTCGAAACAGTCCAGTTCCATAAATGCCATTACCTAACGTGCTAAAAAGGGGAAAATGGCCGTGCATGACACTAAAGTTTGAAGGGCCATAACTTCAAAACTAGAAGAGATCCAAAAAATTTGAAACCAGTTTTCGAAAGCACATTTTATGGGCTATTTTGTGTTAAATTTGTAGCCGGATAGCTCGATGCCACGCATGTGAAACATATGTATTTCTGAAGACGTGTTTTTCGGCCTAATCTCTGCAAAAAACTGCTTGTTAAATCGGCAATTACAATCCGACTCCGACGTCGATAGGTGCAAATGAAAGAGCGTCATTGGTTCTATAAATGTTCCAGATTTGGTGAGGATTACTTTAAAAATGCGCTTACGGCACACGGTCAAAGATGGAAGTCGGTTAAAAATCGGCGGGCTCGAAAAAGCATGGTTTTTCAACTTTGGGCGCCGATTTCTCCGGAATGGGTGGGCCCCCAGCCGAACCGGCTGGGTTTTGTAATATCCACACTTTAGTGGTTTAGATCAGCGAATAAAAATGGGGGGTCAAAAAATTCCATCCGCCGCCCCCTGCCCGATTTTTTTTTGCAACGCCTCTTAATCTATGTGCAAAAATACAGATCCTTCAGGTTTGAAGTAAATCTGATACAAGCCATTCGGAAATGGTTTCATTTGTTCGGAAAATGAGTCTCGGACATGATTACAAAAGTACGGTACCTGAGACTGGTCAGAGTCATGAAGATCAGTACCAATCCAAAGCTGACTACCAAATACGGAGCCGCCGACATGCCAGTTCTCTGAATTTCAGAGTTAACCAGATGGGCATTAGAGTGCATAACAATTAGATTGCCG
Source organism: Sabatieria punctata (assembly GCA_030248155.1). NCBI lineage: Eukaryota > Metazoa > Nematoda > Chromadorea > Araeolaimida > Comesomatidae > Sabatieria > Sabatieria punctata. The sequence continues at coordinate 89,159 of JASANB010000930.1, read as the reverse complement.
AAGGGCTTTCGCGAAAATTCGAACAAAGTTTTTTCCCACTTGTTGAACAGGCGCAAACTGCTATCCGAATTCGAATTGGCTCTAAGCGCGGTTGTGATAAATCTAACAGACTCAATTTTTCCTTTCTTGTCCACATGGACACCGCGTAATTTAAACCCCAGAAAGATTTTGCGCGACATGATCGTCATAACCGGGTAGGTTAAATTGACGTTAAAATTGCTCCTCAAGTTCGACTTGGCGTAGGTGCGTAGGAAAAATTTTAGGTCCAGATTTTCGCTGCAAAAGTCGCCACAAATCTGGTTCCAATCGTACGAGTTTCCTTCGAACTCAACTTTTAGCTTTTTCTCCAGAAAGTCCAGCAGATCTAGCAGATTTTCCAAATAGTCCGGCCGCAACAAATTGCCTTCGTCCGCTGCCTTAATCATCACTTCCAAGCCGGAGTTTTGTCTACCGTCGCGATTAGCAAAATCATCGAAATTTCGCTGTTCTTGCCTCGAACGCGAATTTAGCGGCGTATATTGAGCTTTGACGTCAGTTGTGGCGCCGAAATTCAAAAATCCCGCGCTAAATAGAACTGTAAATGTACAAGCAGTTGCCAGGAAGAGCCATGGGTAGGAGCCAACCAAAAATCCGATTCGGTAGAAACTAGTGGGCAGAAAATTTTGACAGACAACAGTTTTGAGTGACTGCATATTAAGAAAGAACTCGTTGTTTTACAAGGCAAACAGGATCTCAATCTTGTGTGGCCGTTTTACGGCCTTCTCGGCCTCTGGTGGGTGTCTCTATTCATTTTAGTGAAAGGAAAATTTCTTTACGACTAAAGGTGTATTCAGTCAGACACTCGTGTAGAAAAAATGGCCAGGCCACTGTAATCTACGCACCAATACGCCGCGCCAAATCTTTCAGGCGTTGTTGCAGGCGGAAAATGTCACGCGGCGTGTTGGCGCGTATATTATACAGGGTGTGTCAAAAAAAAACAACCCAGCAGAGTTTTTGCTGTAGCAACCGCAAATTTCAACCGATTTGAATGAATCCTGCTTTAAATGAAAGATAAATAAATTCTTGAAAGACTGGTGAAGGCCCTATTAAGATATGATGCTTAGTTCCTGAGATATTTTCCTTCAAACTCAAAACAGAGATTTTGGCAGTGAACAAGAGCGATTCCGTTGCACTTCACAACAAAACGGATTCCTACTGCTGAGGGGCAACAAGACTTTTACAAATGAAGTAACCAAGCATGTGTGGCACCAGAAAAACCTCGTTACGTTAGCCCTGAGCAGTAGGAATCGGTTTTATTATGAAGTGCAACAGAATAATAAAAATCGCTCTTGTTCATAGCCAAAATCTGTTTTGACTTTGAGTGCAAATATCTCAGGAACGAAGCATCATATCTTAATAAAAGCTTCGCCAAACTTTCAAGAATTAATTTATCTTTCATATAAAATAGGACTCACTGAAATCGGTTGAGATTTGCGGCTGCTACAGTAAAAAATCTGCTGGGTTGTTTTAATCTCTGTTGTGCACTGCCAAAATCTCTGTTTTGATTTTGAAAGCAATTATCTCAGGAACTAAGCAACGCATCTTAATAAAAGCTACATCAGTCGTTCAAGAATTTATTTATCTTTCATTTAAAGCAGGATTAATTCAAATCGGTTGCGATTTGCGGTTGCTACAGCAAAAAATCTGCTGGGTTGTTTTTTTTTACGCACCCTGTCGGTCGCCTTGCTAAAAAGTCGTAGGTTTTTTTCAGTTTTTTTATACAGAATATGGAAATATAAGGGTGGGTACTGTACCTATGTACTACATAACAGAACCAGCAGCGGGAAACCAAGTGCTATTGGCGTTACAAAAATCACTTTCACGGCAACAACATATCTTCTCGGTTGCTTCGTAATTGACGCTCTTGCTGCCGGCGGATTCGACGCTCCAGAAACCTTTGTTCACCACCACCCTGTACTTTGTACGACACGGTCTCTCAGTGGCGCAATTTTGGAACGATTGCGTTCGGTTGTAACAGCCGGTGGTGTAACTGTTTTCCAGCAGGTTGTAACGGCTGTAACACACAATCCCGACACATTGGAGCCCGTTCGGATTCGACCAATCAACGCAGGACAGACTGTTCGTCCCGCCCACAGCCACGGCAGTCAATAAGAGAAGGTTGAAGCGACTCATCTGGCAAACTCGGAGAGGTCCGTCAGATTTATAATTTGCTTAACAAACTCGAGCTAAAAAAACAGCTACTTTTTGCCATTTTTAGTTAAATAATGGTTTTTGTGGCGCTTAACATGCATTTTGCGAGAAAGTCAACTTAGGATGTTCAAGCAACTTTTTTTCGCGGATTCGGCTGGTATCCAAATATGTTAAAATAGATGTCAAACGAACACCAACGGTGCATCTTCGAACACCAGCGACCCCCTAGAACCGGAGCTGTACCCCCCCAAAGTTGGGTCGGTAGCCCCTTTTCGGCCGTTTTCTCGACATTTACTCAAACGATCACCATTCACTCGTTTCTCAAGAGTCAGAACAGGCGTGCACGTGGTTGGATAGCCCTGACAGTTGCCTTTCAGACGCTGCACACAACGATTCCGGAACCTAACCGGTTAGCGAGATATTCTCCGAAAACTACGAAATTTAGCGAAATTCCGACTCGATTTTTTTCCAAAAAATCGCTGTAACTTCTGCCATATATGCGGGGGCAAGCTGATTTTCGCTAAAAAGATAGAACACAAAATGCCAAACAAAATTAACCTATTTCGGAGGCAAATTTTTGGGGGTAGGGGGGGGGTGTTTTGCAATTTGAAGCCAGTCAAAAAATATTTTTTTGCTCAGAATAAAAAACAAACACACAATTCTGGTGCAGTTTTACCCGCTGATCACGAATATGAACTCGGTTTGGCTGGATTCCTTTTGGTTCGGGAGAAATTTGCATCCAAATCTTCGAGTGGTTGTATTTCTAAAGTGGCACTGCTCATTAGCATGAGCAAGAACCATGCTAGAAAGCAGTTTTTCTTATGTAGTTTTTGATGCTGAATCCGAAGATAATCATATTTTTTACCTACGTTGAGCAGTTCTGAAGATATGGGCATTTTGAGAATTTGCGAACAAAACCGTTGCAGTTGGTATGCAATGGTGGTTTGAAATGTTACTCAGTTCTGTCATATGCTAGATACGGAGCCATGGAATTAGCATCACCTAATGCAGTTTTTGCTGCTGATTATGAAAATTACCTCTATTTTTCAATCGGACGGCTTCTGAGTGAGTTACTTAGGCCCGGTGCACTGTCATCCACATTGTAAGAAATTTATCAAACAGGTGCGTGAAATAGCAACTGTTATATGCAGTTTTCTTCGCTGATTCAGAATATGACCTCATTTTTGCGCTACAATGACCTGGTCAGGAGTTATAGACCTCTAAAGTTACTTCATTATCCATGCTTTCAGGAGTGGTAATCTGGAAATAGATAGTCTGTGCTTTGGCACTTGTGAAGTGAATTATCTATCAGAAAATAGTGTATCCGAACTATTTTCGACCGCTGATTTATAAAATGACCTTACTTCTGCTCTACAAGCCTTTCATTTTAAGGTTCTGTCATATTCTTGTGAAAGAAGTGCAGAAAGTTCTATCTTAAAATCAATAGCTTGTAGAGCAGAAGTAAGGTCATTTTTGAAACCAGCGGTTCAAAATAGGTCGGATACACTATTTTTGATAGATAATTCGCTTCACAAGTGCCAAAGCGCAGACTATCTATTTCCAGATTATCACTCCTGAAGGCATGGATATTGAAGTAACTTTAGAGGTCTATAACTCATGACAAGGTCATTGTAGCGCAAAAATAAGGTCATATTCTGAATCAGCGAAGAAACCTGCATATAACAGTTGTTATTTTACGCACCTGTTTGATAAATTTCTTATAATGTGGATGACAGGGCACCAGGCCTAAGTAACTCACTCAGAAGCCGTCGGATTGAAAAATAGAGGTAATTTTCATAATCAGCGGCAAAAACTGCATTAGGTGATGCTAATTCCATGGCTCCGTATCTAGCATATGACAGAACTGAGTAACATTTCAAACCACCATTGCATACCAACTGCAACGGTTTTGTTCGCAAATTCTCAAAATGCCCATATCTTCAGAACTGCTCAACGTAGATAAAAAGTATGATTATCTTCGGATTCAGCATCAAAAACTACATAAGAAAAACTTCTTTCTAGCATGGTTCTTGCTCATGCTAATGAGCAGTGCCACTTTAGAAATACAGCCACTCGAAGATTTGGATGCAAATTTCTCCCGAACCAAAAGGAATCCAGCCAAACCGAGTTCATATTCGTGATCAGCGGGTAAAACTGCACCCGAATTGTGTGTTTGTTTTTTATTCTGAGCAAAAAAATATTTTTTGACTGGCTTCAAATTGCAAAACACACCCCCCCCTACCCCCAAAAATTTGCCTCCGAAATAGGTTAATTTTGTTTGGCATTTTGTGTTTTATCTTTTTAGCGAAAATCAGCTTGCCCCCGTATATATGGCAGAAGTTACAGCGATTTTTTGGAAAAAAATCGAGTCGGAATTTCGCTAAATTTCGTAGTTTTCGGAGAATATCTCGCTAACCGGGTGCGTTCCGGAAGCGCTGTGTGCAGCGTCTGAAAGGCAACTGTCAGGGCTATCCAACCATGTGCACGCCTGTTCTTACTCTTGAGAAACGAGTGAATGGTGATCGTTTGAGTAACGTCGAGAAAATGGCCGAAAAGGGGTTACCGACCCAACTTTGAGGGGGTACAGCTCCGGTTCTAGGGGGTCGCTGGTGTTCGAACATGTACCGTTGGTGTTCGTTTGACATCTATTTTAACATGTTTGGCTACCAGCCGGATCCGCGAAAAAAAGTTGCTTAAACACCTTCCCTTATAGCTAAGTTGACTTTCTCGCAAAATGCATGTTAATAGCTGAGACTCTCTCAAAAAATTGCAAGAAATACAACAGAAAAGAGAACATTTGGCAAAATGGGCTGAAAACTTTAGAGAAAAGTTAAAAAGCAGGGCAGGCAGGAAACTGAAAACTACTGCTGGAGTTTGGAAAAGTTCCGAGAAAAATAACAGAAATAGAAACCAAGTTTTTTGTCGGATCGGAAAAGTGTCCATCAAAGAGCTTTAGTTTAGGGATTATTGAAAGTGGCACCGTTCATAAGCGATCACAGATACAGTACCCTGTGATGGAGTTATAAATCAAACCGGTCCGAGTTTAGCTGAGGCTGGTAAGCAATTACTAGCCGACGGCAGGGAAGCGCTAGAAAGCCACCAGAAGCCAAAGCCAAAGGAGAACGTGTTATTGTGTTTCCGTCGCCTACGCCATGCGCTTACGTACAACACAGGTCAATAGCCTTGTAGGGAAGGAAGCTGACGGTTCCCGGCAAAGACAAAAAGCGGCATTAGTATTAACAATTTTGCTGTCTGAAGTCATAGGTTGATGAGGACTGCCGTAGTACCATGCATGTAATAGGTCATTCGCCGATAGGGAAGGGTGGTTGGTTGGGGTGTAGTAGGGAGAGGGTTGGGCACTAAAAATGCTCAACAATCGCAATTTTTCAGCTAACAATTATCTAAAATCGCCATTTGGCTCAAATACAACTACAAAGTACTTGGTGATTCACCTATCCCGCCCGGTTTCGCAAGCTCAGAACATTTTTGTTTGATTACCGAATCTGCTGATTTTTTAATATGATGTGTGGACCCACTTCGCATTTTATTGTTTCAAATTTCAACAAATTCCATGCACTACATCACTAGGTATGGACATCAATGTGATGGTCACTGTTTTTTCAATCACTTTCTGCAGCTGTTGGTGGTATTCCACCCTCCAAGCTGGTTGGTGGACGCTTTTCCGAGTTTTGTTGGACAGACTGCTCTCTTCGATCAGCCATTGCTGGCATCTCTTCGAGGCTTGCGTTCTATTCTATCCCAATTTGCAGGCGGAACAATCTCAGTGCTTTTGGTACACTCAAACTGCACAGCGCATTTTGCACGTTCCTTCACCGAAAAAAGCTATCACAACTGCTTCAAATGTCACTTTCTGTTGAAAAGTAAATAAGCGTCAACCCACTATAGTTTAAGAATCTTTTCAACACTCAAACAAACACTAGCCTAATCGCGCACAAGCCAAATATTTTTAGCACCAGTGTTGGAAATTTCAGTTTGCGGTAGAATTGCCGGTTTTCAGGCATTTCGCGATGAAAAAAGCTGAAATTTGAAAGAGTAAAATGCGAAGTATATCCACATATCATACCCAAAAATCAGCCAATTCGGTCCACAAACAAAAAAGTTCTGAGCTTGCGAAACCCGGCGGGATATGTGAATCACCCTGTATACTGTTTTACATGCGGTGTTAGACCATGTAACCGGAAATTGAAGGGCGTGCTAGATTGTGCTTGTTGTCTTTGGTTTTGTCTTATTCTTAACATCTGCATTTTCAACTATTAGCAACTTATCGTCTGAAAGAATAATTTGCCAGAAAAATCGGAGGCCGGGGGGGGGTCGGAAAAATTGTCTCCGGGGGATCTGGCCTAAGTCGGGGGGGGGCAGACTCCCGGACCGCCGCGTCGTTGGCTCAGTGCGTAGCTCGCCGCCTCTGAGTCACGGCGGCCCCTGCATCCCTAGCGGTTGTAGTGGTTCATCCTCTCGGCGCGGCAAGTTTCTTGCTGCAAAGAGTTGGTCGTCGGCACAACGCTCCACCCAGGCCACCGAAAGCTGGTTAAAGCGAGTAGGTAAAATGGGAACCCACTGGATCTGCCGTTGCACCGAAACCGCTCCACAAAGCATGCCGCGTTGGGAAGAACATCTACGATGTCAGAAGCTGTCTGAGAAACCAACTATGCCGGGGAGCCCTCGGCCGTCGGGAGCTGTCAGCATCATGGCATCGACACGCCGGCCGCCCTCCTGGTGACCGGCACCCAGCAGAGCAGCATGGCTAACAGTGGCTGGCAGTGAAAGAAGGGCAACGTCCGAGATGACGAATCACGGGGAAGCGAAATGGACATCGAGTCTGATCGCAGGCCGTAAGGCCCCCGCACATCGGATCGGATCGGATCGATTCCCGGACCCCTGTTACACGTACACTATGCATAGTACGTAACAGGGTTGTGAGGTGTGTTTTTTTCCGGTGTTTTTTTCCGTTTTTTCCGGAAAAAAACCGGTTTTTTTCCTAAGGGTCGGAAAAAAACACAAATCGCGGAAAAAAACTCAAGCTAAAAATAGCTAATTTATGTCATTTTTCTAACCAAAAATGGACTTTCGCGATGTATAATAGGCCATACTGACTCAAAGCTGTTAGAAAAACAACAGAAAGGACCAAATTTGGCATGATAAAACAAAAATGCAAACTGCTGTAAGAAAATTTGCATATAGGGTTTATTGATGAAGCCTGTCAGAGACTGTTTCATGCCTGTTTCGTGATTTATATCTATGTAACACGTGTATTTCTGGTCTGAAAAGACTGAAGAAGGCGCTAGAAAGCGTTAGGGGTCATAAAACCAGTCTAGGATACTCAGAACTTGGGCTGGAGTTTTTTTCCGCGATTTAGGAAAAAAACCGAAAAAAAAACCGGAAAAAAACTGGAAAAAAACAGGCCGAGGTTTTTTTCGGAAAAATATACAACCCTGGTACGTAACAGGCAGCAACATACTGTAGTTGTTGTTATAACTTTTTGTCCTTTCGGACTAGAATAGCCAACTGCTACGTATACAGTAGAGCAGAAAGAGACACAAGGTCCGCAGCCTCTTTAACAACAACCCTCCCCTTTTGCTGTCTGTGTGTGCAGGACAGCTAAGGTTTGGTCCCCATAATAGGGTTTGGTGGTTCCACCAGCAGCAAGGGCAACCCTAAAGGTAGATATATCACGTCCCAATTTTTACGCCAATCTTTTCATATAAAAAATCGCAGGAAATGCCCGTAAAACAGCAATTAGCTATACTTGAGCCTAAATTAGAGTTCCTGAGCGATTTTTAGCCCGAAAGAACACTTTCGAAGCGATTTTTAGCATTCTACCCCCGGAATTGCGGCATAAACGCCATTTCTTTTTGTCCTCTCAGTTTCAGTCACACATAGACATTTGAATTACCGCTTTTTTGGTCTCAGAACGTCCAGCAGCCCACAGACTACGGTAGCGCGTCGCGGCTGGTATTACACAAGAGCCGGCGCCGTCGCGGCCGACCGACGGCTTTGGCTTGGCCTGGCCTGGCGTGGCTTGGGTTTGGATTGGAGACAGCCAATGCCACCGCCTGTTGCTTGTTATCCTCATTCAGCCGGTCATCTCGGCTTGTTTACCGCTAATTAACCAATTCAAATCACAGCCCGACCGTTGTTGTGCTGTTTCTGTGCGAAAAAATGTTTATTATTTGCCGTTGCCTTTCCTAGCACACCATCTGCTCTATCTCTTCTATCTACTGTTTATTTAATAATTAATTGTTGTTAGGATACGGTCCGGCGACCGTCAGACTTTATAACGGCGGCTTAGGGCGCTTTGCACCTCTAATAAAATCGTGCGAAAATAGCCGATTTAGGGCGCAGTGTGACCTTGCCTGTCCGTTCAAAAGCTCCGCAAAAAGAGCTCTCCCAGTCAGATTTAGTCGTTTGCCCGTAGGCCGCTGCTAATCGCGTCTAAGCGGCTCGGATTTCTGAGCTAAAAATCCGCTGACGTATCGTCGTCTTAGTGCCGCTGCGAAATCCGATTCCAAATCTGGCAAAACTGGACACGGCACCGAATTAGAAGGTCTCAGAGAGACGAGATCGTATCGGCCTGACCGAGCCGGAGGGCAGGCCACTTTTCGCCTGATTGCTCTCTCTCATTGTAGCCCTGGAACCGGGCTGACCTCTCCTCACTCTTGCTCTCTCTCTGTTGCTCAGTTATTGTGGTGTGTCTCCTGATTTAGAGAGGCCGAATATGGCAGTCAATTTGTCAAGAGTCTGTCGCACCAAGCAGTGGATTCTTTCCTCATCGGCCTCTACGAGTCAGCCGGTCGACGATTCGCCGTCACAATTGCTCAGGAATTTGTCGCCGGTTACGCAACTTGCCAGCAAATTTTCGACGCAAAAGTTAGTTGGTGGATTGTGCTTTTATAAGACCCAGTTTTTTACCAACTTGTTTGTGTTATCGTCTCTCTTAGCGCTTGCGTTCTTCAAGTGTATGTGTTGTTCAGCGCCAGATTAGGCTAACAAAAGGGCTAGTGTTCGCCTAAAGGGCTGATCAGACATGGGCTACATTTTGGCTGAAGGGTTTTGAATTTTCAAAACCTGAGGGGCCTTGGAATAAGCTATTCTGAGCTCATTTGTACCTAATCTAGGCATACTTTTATCATAATTTTTGTTTAAAATTCTTCCAAAAATAATTGAGTTGGGGTAGGTCAGCCCATCTTTGCCCTTGTCTAGAGCTGATTTCAAAAGGGTTAAGCTCAATTTTTTTCTATTTTGTTTGTGCCAACACAACTTTGATTTTAACAGAAATGTTCGCCTAGACCAGTGCTTTCACTAACAAGAAGGTGTCATTTTAGCTTGGACGATACCCCACGCCGTCGTTTATCACTGGATTCCAGCCTTTCCGATGCTTCCTCAAGTGCTACCCCTGACCGATTCGTTTGCGACAATTCAGTCGGTGAGTAGAGATGCGAAAGTTGTTTGACCTGTATTTATCAGCTGCTTTTAGAGTTTTCGCTCATTCCCGCCACCCCCGATGGGGCTTCTGCTTATGGAACTCGTCGGTAAGGCTCTTGATTTGAAGAGCAGCAAAACTCGTCAGTTCTGACACAAAAAAGGAACAAAACGATGAGATTTCTAAGGGCTGACCTTTTTTGGCGAGTAGCCCTGAAAGAGGGGAGCGCGCTGACCACCCTCGAATGTTTTCTTATCCTCAAGTGACCCAATTTCCGCTCAGGTGTGGTCCCGAAGTGGCCCCACTCGGTCACTTAGCTAACTAGTTCAAGTGTTTGCCGCGCATGCCGCAGCTATTCAGCGAGCTTGGAGGTGGCTGTTACGTGTTCTTAGATAGCCAGACGGACTACAGCTGCTTTGCCAGACACACGCGCATTATAATTGCTCATTCAAGCCCTTTGGGGCCCGCGCCGGCCGCCGCGCACGCTCGCCGATTCAAAAGCTCCACCAGCCCACTCCACACTACACTACACTACTACTAACCACTCAACAGCCGCCTAGTTTAAAAATCTCAATGAACCAAATGGCAAAACTGCGAGGTCGTTGAATTATGACCTTTGACAGGCCACGTGCAGGCTGAGAGATAGACAGTTGGTTGAGACCCAGATGGCATTCGACCTCACGAGCCCCGGTTACATCAGGGCGTCGCCATTGTTCCCTGGGCAGGATGATTGCGCAAGCGTGCAGGCTGTTTCTGAGTTTGAATTTACGAGGCCAGTTGGTCGGCCGACCGACGCCCTTGTAAATGAGACCTATGACCTCAGACTGGGAGAGGTCCACCTAGACTCGCATCCTCTCATCGTTCTCTGACCTCTGACCTGGTTGGAGGGTCATGTCACATCAAATTGTGGCAGAGAATTACAAAGAGTGAACTGTTCCAGCTGTTATGCAACGCTTTCACTACAAAAAATCCAAATTAATAAGCAGTCCGTATGCAGTGCCATGAGCCTCAGTATTCAAATCAGGCCCAGAAGGTGGGCCGGCAGGAAATGCGATAAGATTTCGATAACAGATTATAAAATTGACACAAAGAGAGAAGGGCACGGCCAGCGACAGTTTGAATCGTTTGTACAAGGACGCCGCCCTGCCCAGTTACGGTAGATCAACTCTGGGCCGCGGCCAACTATTTACACAGCTTCTAGTTGTGTTTAACTTGGCACGCCATTCAAGATACTGTCAATATGTACCCTTTTTTGTCAGCCCGACCCTTGCGAAATAGAACAAGCGGTCTAGCAAGAAAACAGTCTCAAAACACAATTTGGAGTTTGTTTTAAAGCTGCTAGCAACTTTTTGCTTCCTTGTTTAGATTAGATACTGACGAGATAGCCTGTTGGCCAGTTGTGTGCACAGTCTCAGCCAAGGTTGACTTCTCGGTGGCAGAAAAACCGGACTAAGGACGCCACACGACCGGCTATAAAATACAATAAACTACCAGTCCAATGACTGTTTATAACCGTACTTACTTTCACTCTTTACACATAACACATGCTGGGGGGCTGGCCATTAGAACAGTCAGACCGACAGAAGCGGCGCATGTGCTGCCTAGATCTGTTGGAACTTTCTCTCAGTACTTTCTCCCTTGGCACAGAACACCACGAAATATAAATAAAAACGTACATCTACCTAGCCCTACAAATTGGCAGAAACCGTAGTATGCAAATTTGCTTTCAGTTTGTCTCCCTGCGCCGAACTGGACGAGAACCCGTCAGTGACCAGTTGTTCGTCGCTGCAGACAGCCGTTTCGGCGCGGACGTCCGACTATGTCTCTCTGAGCGAGCAGCAGGAGGACATTGCAATAGAGCAGCGTAGGTTTTGTGCCGTGCCCTCAGGGCGCCGAGCTCGTTAATCCCTCTTGTTCGCAGACACAAAATGGCCTTTGTCTCCGGTTTCGGACTCTAGGTGCCAGACATTGGTTACGCCTTTGCGATTGCTAATTGAGTGCCGGGGCCACTGTTTTGCAGTGGGCGCCGCCCCAGCGGGAGCCCCTAAAATGGTCACTGTTTTAGTGGCACCCTAAAGACACCTATCGATCAACTTGGGTCAAAGGTCTGCTAAGGGGACAGGTGGGGCTTGGCTCTGGGTCATACAATGGCTCGCCTCCCTTTTATTAGACCGTCGCCGACCTGTCTGTCGGACTCCTCACCTCACCTGCTCGGGGTTAACTTGTCTTTTCTTTTCTGGGGACTAAGTTTTTCAGTAAAAGCCTGGTTGGCAGATAACAAGATACGCTGGTGCATCTATTTTAGTCAAATACACGTGGGAAGCGGACCGTGGGAGCGCACTTTGAGGTCGGCCCGGGTAATTACGGCACTCTACAGCAAATAAATGAGCTGTTTAATAGCTGAGCAAACTAGCTTGTAACTATTGCTGATTCTATATACACGCCATATTTATTTAGCTAGTAGTATAGTTTGTTTGTTTTTGCTGCTCAGCCGTGTACGTGGAATAGCAATCGGTTTTGAGCTAATCTAAATTTGGGCCATTTTGGTGGATGGGTACAGGAAGTATAGTCTGCTTGGATGGCGGGGCCCGGGACATGGGCAAAAGGGGGCTTAGGGGGTTGACCCCCATCAGCCTCTAACCTACCCCCCCTCAGACCGCTGACTACCCCGACCCATTTTTTGGCCCATGTATGGCTGCTACGCCCTCAGGAATTTTTAAGAATAATTTTGGATATAGACAATTATGATGAAAGTATGCCTAGATTAACTGCAAATTAGCTCAGAATGGTTTATTTTAACCTTTTATTTTTGTAAATAGAATCGGACTTCTTGAAACCTCTCAGCGCCCGCTCAGAATTTGAATTTTCACCTTTGCGCCTTGGTAACTAGGAACCTGAAAGGGGTGTTGATGTTGAGCCACACCCCTCCAGCAGATCGCACCCCCCTCCCGACATTATTTGCTAACTGCCAACTTTTTGAGTGTTCTGTCTAACAATAATAATGCCATGCCTTTTTAGGCTCAGTGCCAAGTCCCACGCCCTCTTCAGTGTTTGAGACGGAAGATGACAATACGACCGACAGTCATGACAGCGGCTTTTCCGACGCATCCAAGGTGACTTTTATACGTTCCTTCATACTTCTGCTTTGTGTGAGGAAACGCGCGCGTCTCATTGTAACGCGGCCTTGGGAGAGAAAAAAGTTGGCGTCGCTTTTTGCAGTTGACCAATGCCTTAACACCTCAGACAGACGAGAACAGTCTGGCACTTAACGACGTTTATGTCATTCATGTAACAGGGGGTGCCCCCCCACCCGACTTAGGCCAGACAGACCCCCCGGATGGGACCCCCTCCCCCGAGGCGATTTCGCCGACCCCCTCCGATTTTTCTGGCAAGTAAATTTTTGAGCAAATTTTTGCATTTTCTACAATTTCAGACACAAAAATTGTCAAAATCGCCTGCAAAACAGCACTTTTTAGCTGTATTTCAGCCCAAATTTGCGATTTTTAGCTCCAAAATTACGATTTTTTCGATTTTTGAGCGTTTTTTAGTGCCCTACCCCCCTCCCAAAATTTTGGCTCAGACCATGAATGTACTAGGGGGGTTACCCCCTGCTGGAAAGGCCAACCCCCCTCACCCCCCTCCCCCGAGACAGGTTAAGGGACCCCTCCCCCGACCAAAAAATACAAGTGGTGGTAGTGGCTCCAGTATTAACAAACTGGGTCAGAAATCACTAATTTTTAGCCTAAGATTCACTTGAAAAGCCTTTGGAAACCGAATTTGGCGTTTCCACTGCTGATATTTAAGAAAAATCGGTGTTTTTGGAAGCTCTTTTTGTCATTTTTTGCTTTTTTTTAGCTTTAAAACGCTATTTGGCAGCTTAAAATAGCGATTTTTAGCGTCCTTACTGAAAAAAACGTGCTAAAAACGCATTTCTAGGCGTTTTGGAGATTTTTGAAATTTGGGACCCCCCACCTGGGCGAAACCCCCCTCGACCCCCACCTGAGGAAAAACCCCCCCTACCCCCCTCCCCCCAGGTCGGCCCGGAGCTGTTACATGTATGGCTCAGACCCTACCCCCGGCCGGCGCCAGACCCCCCAACCCCCTCCCCCTTCGGCGGATGACCTGTTACATGTATGGTTTATGATACCTAGGCTAGTGGCACTATTATGGTACTGGTACCTAGGCTAGTGGCACCATATATGTTACATCCACGTTCGGGGACTGTGGTGGTACCGTATATGGTACCACTACCATACATGGTGCGAAATCTGAATGTAGTGGTAGCATATATGGTAGCGGTACAGGTACCAATGTAAAGGTATGTTTACCATATATGGTGCCAGCACCATAAACGGCTGTAAGTGCCTGACCTTAAAACAGACAGTTATTAGACATTAGTCTTTCGGCTGACGATAGCGATAGCTTCTCTTAATCGTTCTACCGGTTGCACGAACGCACACGTGCGAGTGTTTATTAGAGGTGATTGTTTACGAGTAGGCAAGTAGAGAGACGTTTGACTGACGTGTGCTGTTAATTGGCAGGTCTCCGGGGCAACGCATCGATTTTAGCCGGCCGTTGGTGCAGCTTCATTAATTTGCTTTGCAGAGCTGCAACGCCACCGCCGCGCTGCCAGAAGCTCCTGTCGATTTCGCCATGCCTCTCGGACCCCCGCCCAAACAACGCTGCCGGACTGCGCCCGACTACTTCTCTTTCGCGCTCAATGTGAGTCTCTCTCTGTCCTGTGTAATTGTGCCGAAGTATCGTAGCTCCTGTGCAGAGCAAAGTAAGCTGATAGAAAAATGAAAGGAAAGATAAGTGGGACGTTTTATTGAGGTTTTATGCTCACAAACTCTATACTGTGACTTCATACATGCATACATGGGCCGGGGGTAAAGGGGTATACCCCTCCCCCTCGGCCGGCCATACCCCCCTTCCCCACCCCCCCTCCCGGAGGGAGGAAATTTTCGCTTATTTAAGGCAAAATAGGCGTTTTTTGGCCTTTTTTCGGGGGAACCCCCTTTTCCGGGGGGGACCATTCCCCCCCCCCCCCCCCGAGGTCTCCAACCCCCCTACCCCCTCCGGATTTTTCCGGCCCATGTATGCATACATGTACTAGGGGGCTTATCCCCTGCTGGAAAAGCCCCCGAGACAGGTTAAGGGACCCCCAGACCCAACAATACAAGTACTAGTAGTGCCTCAGTACTAACAAACTGGCTCAGAAATCACTACTTTTTAGCCTAAAATTCGTTTGAAAAGCCTTTGAAAACCGAATTTGGCGTTTTCACTGCTGATATTTAAGAGAAATCTGGGGTTTTGGAAGCCCTTTTTATGACTTTTTGCTTCTTTTTAGCTCTAAAACGCTATTTGGCAGCTTAAATATCGCCTTTTTTGCGTCCTTACTGAAAAAAACGCGCTAAAAACGCATTTCCAGGCGTTTTGAGCTTTTTGAAATTTTGGACATCCCCTCTGGGCGAAACCCACCTTGACACCCCCCCACCTGAGGAAACCCCCTGCCCCAGGTCGGCCCGGAGCTGTTAAATGTATGAGTCTTCCATTGATTGGCGTCACGAACTGGTTGAAGATGAGTAGTTACTTTTGCCTCTTTATTTTGCTCTTCTTCAACCTGTTCGTTAATCGCTAATTTGGGCTAAAATACAGCTAAACAGTGCTGTTTTCCAGCCGCTTTTGGAAATTTTTTCTGCCTAAAATTCCAAAAAATCGCAAACATTCGCTCAAAAATTTACTTGCCATGGGTGTCCCGATCGGGTGGGTGCAGAGCCCTGTTTTAAGTGTGGTTAGTCAGAAGCTGTTTAAGGTGAACGATTGTGGCGCCACTACCTACTAATAGGAGTAATAAAGGTGTCTCTTGTAACGGTATAAGGTGTTTGGTCTTTCAATTGGGCTAATTGCTGCCCTAATTAGTATTGCATTATCTTAACAACACTATCACCGGTGGCATATTATCTTGTCTCTCAACAATAGTTTGTCGTTGTTAGTGGAGTGTGAACAATACCAGAAAATCCCGATACTTTTTGCTGGTCTAGTCCAAAAATCGAATTTCAATGAACAGCTACATACACATAAAGCTTAGTTTTTTAATTAGACGAGTTGAAGCTTAGAAAACCGGCTCAATAAGAGAAATTATCGCATAAGTTGTAGTTGGTGTAACTTTTTGTCCTTTCGGACTAGGAGTAGCCAACAGCTATAGAGTCAATTGTCTTTTAAAGTAAAAAAAAACCCCAAAACTTCACTCTAAATTGTTAGGAGCTTGTAAAATTCTACCACTGTGTGTTTCAAAACTTGCATATTACTAGTCTCAGAGCTTTCAGGACGTGCGAATGGAAGAGGACGGTGGGTTTTTCGACGAACTGGAAGAGCCAGTCTGTTCGGTAGGTGTTAATTAAAGTAGCGTTGCTGTCAATCAACTTTCTCTTCTAATCCATCTGCTTCTAGGGCTCCACTTCAAGCATGACCGCTCTCTTCACAGAGCCGCTGGGCGCCGCCTGCTGTCAGCGTCCGACGCCCAAACGCCCTTGCGCCCGTTCATTCGATACCACCCCTACCAGGTCTCTGAGAGACGTTACCAACACCACCCCTCTCCAATCCGTCGCAAACTCCCCTCCCCAGGTAAGTACCACTTGTTATGGTATTAATTGCCAAAATTTGAATGAGCTACAATCGAATCGTTTTAGCGCAAGAGCGGTCTGACCTTACTACAAGCGGGACCACCGAATTTTGCTAATTTGGCTGGAAGAAAGCGGCCCAAACAACCCTCCCCCGACAGCGCCCCCTGTGGAGGACTCTCTTCTTCGGTCGTGCAGTGTAAGCGACGTAAAAACATCAACTCTCACTCTGATGAATCGCCGCTAAGTAGAGAACAGGTACGCTAGCCAGTTGTTGGTCTAATTAAGTGCTCAGTAATTAGCGATCGACCGGAACTAACCAAATTGCGGAGGTTGAAACCGGACCGGAACTACCCAAAAACTTCTTCAGCGGAGGTTAAAATTTGAAATTGCTTCCAGATGGTGCTTGCTTACGTAGCGTTTAAGCACCAAAAACATTGATTGGGGGTCTAGTGATTTCTCAAAGAATCCTGCATTATCCCCTACAGGAACCCCCACACACACCCTTGATGATTTTGCCTTTTTTATTTGGCTCCAACCTCTTTAAGACTTCTTATTTAAATTTCGGCTTTAAAATATCGAATCAACTGAAATTTCCATCTGAAACTACTGTAAAATGTTAAATTCGGGCTACAGTAAATTACCGACCAAGTACACTTCTGAGAAAAACGTAGTGATATCAAACAAAAGTGTTGTCTGAAACAGTGTTTTATTAGTATTGTTTAGCATAGAATTTAGCAGGTTTGTTTCTGAAAAGAGCGTGAAGTCAAAGAGTTTCGGCAGGAATTCCGGTTGATCGCTATAGGTTGTCTTATCTCGAAAAAAATTGGATTAGATCCGATCGAAGGGGATTTGTCTGGGAGGGGTGAGGAGGGTTTCGTCGAATGCCTAGTGAACAACGTATGTAGTAAATATTATGCTAGTCTTGCTTGGGCTAGTCATACCGTTATTGTTTCCCATGCTCACACGACACCGACCGAAGGTTTTTGAAGGCTCAAAGTAAAAAATTCGACATTTTGGGTGAATTCGTACACAGTTTATCTTGTTGACATACATGTACTAGGGGGGTTTGGCGGGTTACTCCCCCCAGCTGGAAAGGCCAACCCCCCACCCCCCCCCCCCTCAAACCCCCCCCCCCCCGAGACAGGTTAAGGGGACCCCCCCCCCCCCCGACCAAAAAATACAAGTACTAGTGGTGGCTCCAGTATTAACAAACTGGGTCAGAAATCACTAATTTTTAGCCTAAAATTCGCTTGAAAAGCCTTTGGAAACCGAATTTGGCGTTTCCACTGCTGATGTTTAAGAGAAATCAGTGATTTTGGAAGCCCTTTTGTCATTTTTTGCGTGTTTCTAGCTCTAAAACGCTATTTGGTAGCTTAAAATAGCGATTTTTAGCGTCCTTTCTGAAAAAAACGTGGTAAAAACGCATTTCCAGGTGTTCTGGAGCTTTTTGAAATTTTGGACCCCACCTCTGGACGAAACCCCCCCTCGACCCCCCATCTGAGGAAAACCCCCCTCCCCCCCTCCCCCCAGGTCGGCCCGGAGCTGTTACATGTATGCTTGTTGATGTAGTTAATGTGCAGTCAATTATAAATCGTAGTAGTCCATGGAGTTTCAGCCCAGTACCAGTTCCAAATTTCACCGTTGTTTCTCGGAGACGGCAGTGGAGAAATTGGAGTCGGGCGAGTACGAACACAGACTCGAAAACCGACATCTGGTCGGCGATTTGTCGAGGGTAGGTTCTCCTCTTCTCTTCGTGTCTTCTGTCTCTTCGTATTCTCTTGATTAGTTAGTTAGTTACCGGTTGCAGAGCCATTGCTTGCCATTGGTGGAGCGCCCGGACCCCAAGGTTGTCGACCTCAAGTGTATCAGTGCTCAAACGGTTAGTGCTTTTGTAGTATTGCATTGAGTTCAATGATCAGTCTATTACTCTTTACTTCTTTTTAAAGCCAGACTCCTGTAAAACGGTACTTAACTAGCTTAATAATGAAATATAAAATGGTAATCTACGTAACGGTACAATTGTACATCTAGATCTACCATACATGTAACAGGGGGTCTGCCCCCCTACCCGACTTAGGCCAGACCCCCGAATGGGAACTTCCGAGACGATTTTCCCGACCCCCCCTCTCAGTTTTCTGGCCAGAATTTTTTGAGCAAATTTTTGCCATTTTTTACAATTTCAGTCACAAAAATTGCCAAAATCGCCTACAAAACAAAAATTTCTAATGTTAACCCTCTGTTAAGTGTAACCAGAAAGCAGTAGAAGTATCTAGACAAGTAGAACAATTCCATAAAGGCACAAGCCGTTCCTTACAATCTACAAGCTACTTATTGATTAATTCACGCAAACTCGCTTTGTTTCAAACCGAACCAGTGTGGTGCACTTTTTATCTAGGTAGCTAGGTATACCTAGTATTACCTAGTTAATATTCGGGTAAAGTACCTAGATTTACTTTACTAGTTGCTGGTTACTCTATTTTACCTAGTTTTACTTTACCTAGTTTTAAATCCGCATAACTACCGGAGATTTCCACTTAGTATCCCACCCCACTTAATAACCCACTGGGATATTACATGGACCCTTGTTCCGCTTTATATCCCATGGGATATTACTTGGCGGCAATGTTTATGTCAAATTTGTAATAATTTTCTTTACACGCATACAGTATGCATGATAAAACATTGTTCCCGGTAAATATCCCATGTCGTTCCCAGTTAATATCCCATGGCTTTGTCTGGTTAATATCCCTGGGATATCAACTGGCGGCAATGTTTTCACTGAGAAACGTGATTTTCCGTGTTATATCCCCTGGGATACTAAGTGGAAAACTCCGGTAGGTACTTCTAGGTAGAACAAGTTTACCTAGTTTGATATTTTCAGTTTTATGTGGCTTTTTCAGTCAGCAAACCTTCAAATTTCCGGCTTTCCCACAATTACAGTAGTGGCCCAGAGAATGAATTTCTGACTTATTTGATCAATAAAATACAAATATTTACTTGAAATGTGTCAAATTTCGTAATTTTTAACTCCACTAACTTCATCATTGTTTTATTGAACCAAAAATAATATTTTGACTTGATTTCGAGTGTTTTAGGTTTACCTAGTATTACCTAGTTTTTCTGGGCTTTACCTAGTATTACTTTACCTAGTTTCTTAGCTGAGAACTTTACCTTACCTAGTTTTTAGGTGACAACTTTACCTAGTATTTACTTTTCCTAGTTTCAAATTTTCAAAATGCACCACACTGAACCGAACCGTAGCCCGACTTTTCAAAATAACGAGTCTTTCGAGTTTAACCGGGCCTCGTTTACATCACTAGCGGCCGGAAAATTGCAGCAAAAGCCAGAGAGAAGAGGGGTTTAAAGCGAGACTGTTTAGTTGTCGTGTCTGCTGAGACAAAAGAGAGGGGACAAGGTAGAGCTGGAGCGTCGACAACTCCATCTGGTCGACTGTCGCTACCCCTACGAGTTCAAGGGCGGTCACATCGAGGGTGCCATCAGTGTGTTTGAGGAATCGACCTTAGTGGAGAGATTCTTCTCTCGCCAGACGCTCGCTCACGCCTGTCAGGACTCTTCTATAGACAGAGACTCGATTCTCGTCTTTTATTGCGAGTATTCGCAAGAACGCGGACCGAAAATGTAATAGAGACACTATTAATAATATTAATATAAAGTGGTGGCTGTTTGAAGGTTCCGCAAGTTGCGCTCTCGCGATCGCAAAATGAACCCCTACCCCAGTCTCTTTTACCCGGAGGTCTATTTGCTGGATGGAGGCTACAAGAACTTCTTCGAGAATTATCCGGTTGGTTTCTCTCTTTATTATCTTTGTTACTACACAGTCAGCTATATAAGTGGTCACCGCACACTTGTAACAGGGTCCGCCCCCACCCGACTTAGGCCAGACCCCCCCGGATGAGGACCCTCCCTCGAGATGATTTCCCCAAACCCCCTCCGATTTTTCTTTCAACTAATTTTTCAGCTAATTTTTGCGATTTTTTACAGTTTCAAACACAAATGTTGTCAAAATCGCTTGCAAAACAGCACTTTTTAGCTGTATTTCAGCCCAAATTATCGATTTTTGGTGATTTTTAGGCAAAAAAATTGCGATTTTTTTCGATTTTCGAGCGTTTTTTAGTTTTAAAATTAGAGCCAAATTGATTGACTGACACAAAAGTAAAAAACAAGACCAAAAATTCGATAATAAATACGTGGGACTAGCAATAAAGTAATAAAATATTGTATTTCAGGACTTGTGCGAGCCGCGCGGTCACACGCGGATGGCCGACAAGAAGTTCAGTTCCGAGCTGCGCAAGTTTAAAAAGAGCAAATCGTTCGCTGGCGTCACTCCGGAATTCGGTTCCGGTCTGCGGAGGCCGGGGCTCCAGCGCGGTCTCTTCAAGTCCTAACCGAACGACCGTTCCGTTCCATTCAAATTTTCTACCAGCCGCTGTATCTAGCTTATTATCTACATACCTGTACACTCTATCGAGACCCGTGCTTTTACCTATGTGCATGGCGTGGCGTGGCGGCGCGTGGCGTGCATTCCTAAGTGTATTTTGCTCTTCTTCTTGTTGTGTGTAGTTGTTGTCTGCTGCGTGTACTTACTGTACCTCCGTTTTTTTTGGCTAATCAACTTGTAGTTTAGGCTGTTTCTTGCAACAAAAGTAGCAAAAAATCATTTCAACAACTGGTAGTTAGTGGTCTAGTTTTACAACTGTTCACTGAAGCTCAACAGTGTTCTTTCTAACTTACTTTTAAAATCTACTTATTTGGTTTAGCTGGACTGTCCTGGAGAGTGGTAATTAATTAATCAATTAATTAGCAAGAGAAGTAATTTACTAGCTAAAAGTAGCTCTGTCATAATTGGCTCTTTAGTGTGATTTTGATTATCATCTTTCTTATTTATGATGACTTGTAAGGTTGCTATGTCAATAAAAGATAGTTTCCCTCTCTGTCTCATGACCCCTTGACCTCTGACCGGCTATCTTTTTACGGCCGGCTCAGACAGAGATTGAGAGATAGATGAGTCACTGTGATAGCCAGCGCATTGCTAAGTGACTACAGACCGGTTTAGGGAAGGTCTACACAAGAAAAACACGGTTTTCTTTTAGTTTATCCATAAGCTAATTGCTAGAAGTACAGTGCAGATACGTAAGACACTATTAAAAATACCAAAGCATCGTATTTGTAAGTCAATTTTTGAAGTGCTGCTAATTCAATATCCAGATGAAACGCTGCTAAGTACACAAACTGTAGTGGTGCTAAGTTACAGTAGATACCTGCTGCAATTTTCAGTTTAATATTGTGTCGTGAAAATCGTGAAACAACTTGCATTCGCCAGGTTGCCCCGAGTTTTATCTATAAATCCAGCTCGGGTTATTTTTGAATCAACAAAATAGGGCAATTCACACTGTATTGTATGTCTATATATTGCTGAAAATTTATGTCTGGCTGCACCGCTTAATAGTTACGTAATGTAGAGCGTTGTAGAGATGAAGCAGTATATTGTTGGGTTTAATAGGGTATTTTCCGGTATTGGGTTTTTACCCTCCAAGACCCAATAATATTTACACTACATGTTTTGAAGATTTTTGGCTTTTTAGAGAATTTACTTGAAAATTTGCAATTCCAAAACGATTTTCACTTTACTAAAATGAGTCCAGATGACCTTGATTATGGGCCTTCCTTTAACGACGCCGTTCCAGAGGGGGGAGGGGAGTCGGCTGAAATGCGACGATAGACGACGCACTAGGAGGGGAGGGGGTAGCAAAAAAACGACGTCGCTTTTTTCGGAATTTTAGGATACTTGAATTGCATTATTTTCGATTTATGCACGTTCTGTCAATACTGTTGCTTGGGTATTGGATTTTCAGGAATCGGTTCGGTATGGGTAGGTATTTTTCGGCATACCCAGGAATCGGTTCGGTATGGGTAGGTATTCGCAAAAATACCGGTATACCGGTATTTATTCGGTATTTGCTGAAAATATTTTATGCACTAAAAACACTGAATTTCCAATTTACAAAGCCATGGATTTACTCATTTCCAAGGTCATCTGGCAGAAAATTCATAAAAAATAATGGGTTTTACAGTTTTTAGGAACTTTTTAAAATTTTATTTTAGTTTTACTAGAGTGGAAATCGTTTCTATAAATAGTTTTAGCTAAGAGAAATGCTTCCATTGTACTGTAGTTTTAAGGCCTGCTAGTGTATAGTATGGAGATCTAACCAGCAGTGACAAAATGCTGGACAATTTTGTTCATTGTGAATGTACTGTACATCAAGTACATGGAGACTTGATTCTGAAGGAGCATTGTGAAGTTAAGCCAAAACTAGACAAACGCTTTCTAATGACAAAGCAAGTTTGGGACAGGGAGTAGGGTCAGAAACTAGAAATCCTTCAAATTCGATATTTTGGAAGGATATCGTAATAACATTTGTTTCTGCGTCTGTGGTGTATGTCTGCGTCTGTGGTGTATTGGCGAGTATCTCGGCTCCCGTGCACGCGGCGCATGACACGTAGCGGGTTCGAGTCCGTCTCGGCCCATTCTGATTGCCTCGCATGTGGCCCATCTCGGTTATTGCTGGATTATATCTGGTGTACATGTGCGTTGTATAAAGTTATTTTTATTTTTTTTTCTGGATGCCCCAAAAATGCAAAATTAAAAAGAAAACATAGTGATCACAGAGTATTTTCAATAAAAATTGCATAAAGCTGGACAAAAATACCGATTCCTAAATACCTGGGTATTCCCAAAATTATCGGTATACCGGGTATGGGTATTTATTAAAATACCTGGAATGGGTGGGTATTTATTGGGTAGGTATTCCCAAAAATACCCATTTTTCGGTATGGGTTCGGTATACCCAATCAACAGTATCTGTCAAACGTTTCTACATACAGAAAAGCTTCCCCAGAGTGGTTGTAGGGATTTATTCAATTAATTGCGCTGTATGGTAACAAGAAAACGTTACAGTACTGTATGTACTGCCCTTTTATCGGGGGTGGGGGGGGGGGGGTAAACCGAAAACGTCGTCGCCGTAGGGGGCTCCAAGAAACGACGTAAGGCGATTCTGGGGGGAGGGGGTCCAAAAAATCGGCTTTTGGAACGACGTCGTTTATGGACGGCCCCTTACAGCATATGGTATTATGACATACGGATTATGGGTCTGTGAAAACTGACTTGACTTAGTGATTTATGTATTTTTACGTAAAAAGGGAGAACATGAAAAGATAATTTCTGTTCTGTTCAGATTGGACAGAAAATAGTTGAATATACCGGTAGAAAAGTATCAGCTTGTCGTCCGAACGGCAAGACACTAAAATTAACCCATTATGAACATACATATACAGTAAGCTTTTCCACATGTGACATTTTGGTTCAGTTTTTCAGCACAAATTTATTTTTTCAACGCATTGAATTAATTCTCTACCTGTTTTCCACAGCTTCACAATGTCATTTTTCATATTGAAATCAATGAAATTGAATTAGAAGGATTATATAGGCTTCAAAATTAGCACTTCCACAAATTCCAAATTCTGAAAAATATCGGGTATTGGGTTTTCCGATATTCATTCATCTCTAGTGTATCGTTGATATAGAGTACGTAAACAAACAAACAAACAAACAAACAAACAAACAAACAAACAAACAAACAAACAAACAAACAAACAAACAAACAAAAATAGACTGCAGATTTAGTGCGCCCATCAATTTGAAGGAACATGACCTTCAGTGCTGTCCTAATTTAACCGCTCAACGCCCCATTTTTCAGCCGGGTCGATAGACAATCCAGACGAACTAGAACTACTATCCAACCATCTTTTCTTCACTACTTCTTGATAAACTTTGGCCATAGCAGTCTTCTCTTTAGTAGCAGTTCGTATGCTCCTGCGCGGATAAGAGGGGCCCGGTAAATTTGGATCCAGCTCATGACCGTCCCACCTCTTTCTATAAATAACTTTGGTGGTGGTAGTGGAGGGCTTTTGATGAGGACCAGTTATAAAAAATAGTCTGTCCTTTCCTATTCCTCCACTAGTCTTCTTATCTCCTCTCAGAAACAAAACTTTCGCTCTTTGCTTCTTCGGAGTCACGAACCGAACGCGTCTAGGCGGCTGGGGAGCATTGCTGGGCCACTTCAATCCGATGCTTTCTACGAAAACTTTGCACACACCAACCAGTTCTCTGCGCAAATGCTTCGAAGTAGCGAACAGTACGAGTGGATTGTCACTGAAGACAAACATGCGCAAAGCGGTGCCCAGAGCTGTTCTGTTAACTCCAAATCTCTCCGGGTTTAGCAAGAGATTATAGAGCACCAGTAGATTGCTTGCAATGAGAGCAAAAGACAGCAGAAATCCCTCCAAAGCCATGTGAACTTCGTATTTTTCGCTGGGGGACAAGAAAGTGCCGGGTTTGAGCAACTGTAGAGCCATTATTATGTAGAGACCAAATGTGGTCATCGCTATGGCAGCTTGACTGGTTGTCTTAAGGCCGATGTAGAATTTGCTTGAACTGCACAGTCGCAAAACTGCTGTACCGTTCACAACGGTTGACTAAAATTGTCAGAAATGCGTTGTCAACTAGTAAGTTACTGTTTTGATTTGATGGTGGGGTGGGCAGACGTAAACTAAGAACAGTTCACCTGTCTTTTGGCTAGTTTTTGTTTATTTTTCTTTAAATATCTTTGGTGAAAAAAAGATATTTCTGAGCTGTTATACACTTTTATATTGCGTATTTTTCTATTAAAAGTCTGCCAAACAGTTCCTTGGGTTGCTAGCATACAACGCCGGGGGTTAGGGGTTTACCTCCTCCCATCGGCTGGCGAATACCCCTTCCCCACCCCCCTCCCGGAGACAGAAAATTTCTCGCTTTCAAAGGCAAAATAGGCGATTTTTGGATTTTTTCGATACCCCCTTCGAGAACTCCAGCCAGACCCCTCCAGATATTTCCCGCCCATGTATTCTCGCTAGTGGGTGACCTAAACTGAGCTGGCAAAACAACTTATACACTACAGTACCTGCAACTGGGGCAGCAGTATGGGAGATGCCATGAGAACCGCGCTAAACCAAGGTAGAATCGCTAGCAGAATTGTGCCTCGGTTTGAAAATACCTAGAAACCTTCTTTCTTCGTGTAATACGCACTCAAAACAGTGACACAACCAGGACTTTCCCTTCCAGGTGTGCAAAACTGTGAAGAGACTTAATTGTTCTGTCACCCACCTATTACAAACCATGATGAGGAAATTTTCAAAGATTATTTTTAGATTTGGCCTTTTGGCCTGTGGGGGCAAACGTCAAGTCCCCTATTATCTCTTAGGTACGGACCGGGGACAAGTTCATTTTTCCATTTTTGGGGACATTCACTTTTGTGGACAACCTTCTGAAATGAAAGGGCACAATTGTCCCCAGGGTAAACCTCCGGGACGAAAATTTTCATCAGTCATCCTTCAAAAACGTATGCAAAACGCAAACAAAACAAAACAAAAGACTACCTGAACGGCCCGACGAGGCGCTAGCAGAAAGAGAAATCTGTTAACGGCAATAATTAACAATCCAAAGCAGTTTCCAAATACCAAAGCAGATCGGAACATCCTGACTGCGGTTTGAAACGAGGCTGAGCTTTGTACGGGCAGCGCCACTAAGGAAAAGGGTAAAACAGTGGATGCAATCAAATCGTGGAGCGTCAGAGAAAAGACCAACCAGACAAAACTGGACTTCCTGCATCGCAAAAGCACTATTAATAACAAGGTGTTGAGGGGACAGCCCAGTACAGTTAGTAGGATAACTATCATTCTTACTGACTTTTTAGTTTCGCAGCTCTGCTGTTGTCACCTGTCAGCTGAGGTGCAAATGAACTAATTAATCAGCCAATACTAATTAACTTCCATTGTCTTTTCACAAATCTTTTGTTCCCTGTCGGTTCGGTTGACGCAAGCTATCTCGGAAATGCGCAAAAGGACTACAAGGCAGTACATACAGCTAGAGATGGGAACGGAAATTTACGTGCCCCTCTCTATGAGCACTGACTACAGTAGAGCAGTGAAGCCACTGCCAATAGTACAGTGCAACTTAGAGATGGGAACGGAAATTAATTTACGTGCCCCTCTCTATGAGTGACCACTGCAATTGCATGTCGTTCGTAGTGAACCCTGTAGACAAAGCACCTAACCAGGTCCGATCCGATGTGGGTTAGGGCCGTACGATGTACAGCCCTACGATCAGACATGCACGGCCCATTTCCCGACCCCTTATATCGTCATCTCGGACGCTCTGCCCTTCTTTCACTGCCAAGCCACTCCTAGCCATGCTGTTACGCCATGCCATACATACGAGTACGGTAATTTCTGTTGTATACACTGTATAGTAAGCATTTGATACAGATTTGTTTGATGAAAAAATAAGCAACATATGGCTTAGAACGGAATGTGAAATAGTAACAGCTTGTCTGTTTTCATCTTAAATTCAAAATTTATGTTCTCAAATACAATAGAACAACTGCTGATTTCATTAGGGTAAGGTACCTATATAACATTACATATCTGCAGTTGCAATAAGAGTTCTACAGGGTGTGTCAAAAAAAACAACCCAGCAGAGTTTTTGCTGTAGCAACCGGAAATCTCAACCGATTTGAATGAATCCTGCTTTAAATGAAAGACGAATAAATTCTTGAAAGATTGGTGGAGGCCCTATTAAGATAAGATGCTTAGTTCCTGAGATATTTTCCTTCAAACTCAAAACAGAGATTTTGGCAGTGAACAAGAGCGATTCCGTTGCACTTCACAACAAAACGGATTCCTACTGCTGAGGGGCAACAAGGCTTTTACAAATGAAGTAACCAAGCATGTGTGGCACCAGAAAAACCTCGTTACGTTAGCCCTGAGCAGTAGGAATCGGTTTTATTATGAAGTGCAACAGAATAATAAAAATCGCTTTTGTTCATTGCCAAAATCTGTTTTCACTTTGAGTGCAAATATCTCAGGAACTAAGCATCGTATCTTAATAAAAGCTTCACCAATCTTTCAATAATTAATTTATCATTCATATAAAATAGGCCTCACTGAAATCGGTTGAGATTTGCGGTTGCTACAGTAAAAAATCTGCTGGGTTGTTATAATCTCTGTTGTTCACTGCCAAAATCTCTGTTTTGATTTTGAAAGCAATTATCTCAGGAACTAAGCAACGCATCTTAATAAAAGCTACACCAATCGTTCAAGAATTTATTTATCTTTCATTTAAAGCAGGATTCATTCAAATCGGTTGAGATTTGCGGTTGCTACAGCAAAAAATCTGCTGGGTTGTTTTTTTTGACACACCCTGTATTATGTTGTTTCGCACGTTTTGAACATGAGACCCTCAAAACTGTCTTTGTTTTCCCTTTCTGCTGTTGTGTGTGGTAAGTACGTTGATACAGTAGAGTAGCGTATCTATTTAGGGCCGTAGGGGCTTACACCCCTTTGCGGTGGAGAAGGAAGGGAAAAAATCTGTCAGAAATAACAGAAGCGAATAAATTATGTCTCAAACCTGCTTATTTTATGCTCAAAGATGCCTTTTAAACGCGATTTTTAAAGCTAATTTTGCACAATTCTCTTGCTCTGGTTGGGCCGCCTAAGCATACATGTACGTACAAAATCTTTGGTATGCCACTGTGTGCAGTAGGCAGTGGCGTGCCCAGGGGGTGTAGGGTGTGTACACCCCCTTTGCGGTGGAGGTAGGGAGGAAAAATTAGACAAAAATATGAGAATTGAATTAATTATATAATAAAACTGTTTATTTTCTGCTCAGAATGCCTTTTAAATGCGTTTTCAAAGGCTAAATTTTCAAAAATTTCTCGCCCTGGTCGGGCAGGCTACTTTAAACTACTAAAACTTGTAATTTCTGTCAATTTTAAGCTCAGAATGCTTTTTAACCACGTTTTTGAAGGCTAATTTTGCGAAATTTTCTCGCCCTTGTTGGGCAGCGGCCGAACCAGGCAACTTCAAAATTTACACCCCCCCCCCTTTGCAAAATCCTGGGTAGGTACGCCACTGGCAGTATAAGTATTTGATAGTCACTCAGGGAAATAATCACTTTAGCTTTCAAATAGATTTCAGAATCAATACTCATGGGGGCAAAATTACAATTTTAAAGTTTCACTTAAGCGAAAAAGTAATAGTTTTTGTCCGTTTTAATAATGATTTTTAAAGCTATTAAAAATCGTAGTTTAAAACCACAAAATTTTAGTCTTGGCAAGCTCTGCAACAGAAGAAAAGAGCCGACTATTGGTAACGATAAAAGTCTACTCAAACGGTAAATTAATCACTAAATATACTGGAAGAGAAGGAAAAACTAAAAAGGCATGTTTAGGAACTGTCTTATCTCATGGTGATGAGGAGACTCAACCTGAAAAAGGGTTTTTTGACTGTGCTGAAATACTGCAAAACAGTTCAAGCTCCAAAAGCGGTGTCTACAAGATAAAACTGTTCGAAAGTTGCAAAGATCTCCCTGACACTGTCAGTTGCACCACCGAAGTCTATTGCGACATGTATACGCTGGGCGGCGGTTGGACGGTTGTTTCAGTTGTCTTCCTTTTTTGGCAGTTGTTTTCTACTTTTTTCTTAGGTCTTCCAACGTCGCTCCAACGGGTCTGTGGATTTCTACCGTAATTGGAAAGATTATCAACGTGGCTTCGGCTCTGCTGCTGGAGAATATTGGCTAGGTTTTGGCTTCTTTCTTGTAAATTATACACCGCACCGCACCGCACCGCACCGCAACCAAATGCTTAGGCCAGGTACTAACGCCATACGTGACAAGCACTACCAATAGTACGTATAACCGGGGTCTGCCGCCCAAACCTGATCGGGGACTAGTTCGCGAGACGACTTTTTGTGGATTTTTTGCAGGTTTTTAGAGACTAAACCAGTTCAAATTGTCTGTAGAACAGCGCTCTTTGTTATGTTTAAAACAAAAAATAACTCTTAGCTTAGGTAGATTTGAAATGTTTTTCTTCCTTACAAGTACCTACCTTAGGTAGCGTACCCTGGCTGCACGCACTACTGACTGTAGAATGTACTACTTAAGGTTTATTGCTTTTAGGAAACGATGCGCTTTACTTTCTAACACAGAAGAAGAAGTATGAACTGTTGGTGAAAATTAAGGAAGTCAAGAAGGACTGTTGGCTGAATGCACAGTACGCAGGTTTTGAGATAAAAGACCGGGACAAATACACACTCAATCTGGAGAAGTTTCTGGGAGGCTCTGCAAGTAGGTACTGTCAGTGGCGTATCCAGGATTTTGGAAAGGGGGGGGTGTAAAATTTTGAAAGTGCCTGGTTGGGCCGCTGCCCAACCAGGGTAAGAAAATTAAGCAAAATTAGCCTTCAAAAACGCGTTTAAAACGCATTCCGAGCTTAAAATTAACAGAAATTACAAGTTTTAGTAGTTTATAATGGCCTGGTTGGGCTTCTGCCCGACCAGGGCGAGAAAATTTTGAAAATTTGGCCTTCAAAAACGCATTTAGAAGGCATTCTGAGCACAAAATAGACAGTTTTAGTACATAATTCATTAGTTTCTTATATTTTTGACAGACTTTTTCTTCCTACCTCCACCGCAAAGGGGGGGGTGTACACACCCTACACCCCCCTGGATACGCCACTGTGTACTGTACACAGATCACGACTTCTTGTCTGCTGTTAGGGCAGTAGCGTGACTGTCTGACTGAACCGCAAAAATGCCCCTTTGAAACTCTATTTTTGCTTTAAGACGTACAAAAAACCATATTTTATCCGATAGAATAGAACTCAAATGCATTTCTGAAACCCTATTTCGAGACTTTCAAACCCTAATTACGGTTCCGGAACCCTCTTTAGGGCCTCTGAAACTCTTATTTTCGATGTCAGGAACTCAGTTTTGGTTTTTAGGGCTATTTGGGTATTTAGGGCTTCAGAAACTCACTTCAAAGTTGCCTTTTAGAAGACTCGTTAATACGGCATCACAACAATACGGCTTTCTCTACCAAGGACCGAGACAACGACAAAAGTTATGGATCTTGCAGTCGACAATACAAAGGAGCCTGGTGGTACAGCAGATGTCACAATGCCAACTTGAACGCTGTCTACCCCAAGAAGAGTGGTTGTGGTCAGAAGAACTCAGAGTCACTCGTCTGGTACAGCGCCTGTCGCTTCCGGTACAGTTTCGAGAAAACGCAGATGATGATACGACCCGCTGACTTCAAGTAAATTGTCTAGAAAACTGTCGTACTGCCTGCTCACTCAATCTTTTTCCGTTTTATGTTAAAAAAGCCGGGGCAGCATGACTGGTGTCGTTATGCTTCTTGTTCTTGTTGAAGGAGAAGAAGGATTGGTTCGATTTTAGCCTAACCGATGCGTTGAAAGCCCGCTGACACGGTGATATTGAATAAAGTTTGCAAATTTTTGTTCACGTGATAATACAAACACTCCTCGGGATCACGCATTCTTTCAGCATGTACATGTACATGTACAAGAACTAGAACGATTAAAAACAACCCAGCTTTGCGGTTGCGGCAGTAAAAAACCAGTTTGGGTTGTTTTTTTATACCTGGTACTTCAAAAACGCTTAAAAATTCGTGAAAAAATCACAATTTTTGCAAAACATTGTCAAAATCGCTAATTTTGGCTCAAATACAGCTTAAAAGTGCTTTTAGCAATTACGGTCTCTGAAACACTAAGAAATCTCAAGAATTTGCTGAAAAAATTGCTTTGCGGAAAAATCAGCTCCGGGCTGGCCTAAGGCGGGTTGAGGCAGATCCCCCAGACACCCTGTAGGTACGGTACATACGTACATGTATAAATAACCTCTCTAATAGTAAAATAATCGTCTTAATTTAATTTCAATTCCCCTAACTTAAACATAAATTAACCTAAACCTTAACCTAAACATAAATTCAGAAATGCGCGACCAAAAAACGGCAATAGTTGACCAACGCTAAAAAACAAATTTCTTTTGCAATAATGACCCTAATTAATTTTAAAACAATAGCAACCGAAAGCGAGTCGTCATGGGAGCAGTCAAAACAAAGCATACATAGAACCTAATATCAAGCACCTCTAAAAAGGTTTAGGTGCAAAATGTTGGCCATATCAATGTATCTGCAGGATAAAAGAAAGGCTAGGATAAGAAGGAAAGAACAGAAACGACAAATCAAAGCCAAACAACGACTGGAGATAAAACAAAGACAACAAAATCAAACGTCCGGGTAAAATTTAACTATGTTTCTAGAACTTTTATCTCTTAACACTACTTTTTGGCAGGATCGAGGAAGAAAAATCGGTCAAAAATATGGGTAACCAATACTGTCAACTGTAAATTTTCATGCTCAGAATTCCTTTTATCCCATTAGAATTCACCCTGGAGGCTAACACATTTTCTGTGTTCGGAGGCCTGTGAACGCGATCGCCTGTTTCGCCTTACACAAGGCGAACACTAAGACTATAGCTAAGGTGTTCGCTAACATCTGGCCGAACAGCACCCAAACACCAGGCGAACACAATGTGAACACCAGACACACTCTCTCATTTCATTCTTCACAAAACCGGAAAATATTCTGCACTTTTTTGCAAACTAGGACTGACATCCTGACAAAAGAATTATCCTGACAAAAGTGCAGATAATCTGCAGTTTTAATGCAGACTTTGTCTTCAGTTCAAAAGTGCAGACATTTCTGCGCTTTTTTCACTCTTCACTTTTCTGCAGACATACTATGCACTTTATGGGAGATTTTCTCTTCGTTTATTTTCAGATTAATCTTCACGTTATAATAGACACATATTTTTGTGAAATATCACAAAGAAAAGAAACATCAATCATCATCAGTCAAACACAGAAATACAAAGTGCACTCACTGTCTTTTGCGAATACATAAAGTAAACAGAACATGGCAGCTTTTTGGACTTTAAAAAGGTTGATTTGGAATGATTGACTTGTCCGATTTGAGAGAGTCGATCCCATCTGAGAAGAAGCATGAACGTTCAGTTTCGATTTTCTGCTAGCTTTCGATTCAGCCTGCTTGTTCTATCACGCTCTCTTCTCCTAAATACGTAGCTTTATATCACATCCCTATTCAGAGAATTTTTAATTTCGGTTCTTTGCGTACCTTAGGAGACATTCCGTTCTGTACAGTCCCGCTCTCAAACAGCTCGACCAACTGCTAGAATTGGACGAAAATTGGGCCAACAACCAGGTATTCTTTGCACGCGATTGTTGGCCCTGTTTATGGGGTGCCGGCTCAGCGTTAATTGCTGTTGGTGTGTAGGCCGATCTGACTGTTGGCCGCTACTTGGCCTTATTGGTCCCTACTCTTTTAGGCTCTGTCACCAATGTGGTTCGCGTTGAGGGCACGCAATTGATTGCATTGCATTCTAAGCACTGACCGGCGGCCAGTTTACCTAATAAAATTGCGCGCACTGTTTTCTAAGCACTGACCGGCAGCCTGTTTACCTAAAAAATTGCGCGCACTGTTTTCTAAGCACTGACCGGCGGCCGGTTTACCTAATAAAATTGCGCGCACTGTTTTCTAAGCACTGACCGGCGGCCGGTTTACCTAAAAAATTGCGCGCACTGTTTTCTAAGCACTGACCGGCGGCCGGTTTACCTAATAAAATTGCGCGCACTGTTTTCTAAGCACTGACCGGCGGCCGGTTTACCTAAGAAAATTGCGCCCACTGTTTTCTAAACACTGACCGGCAGCCGGTTTACCTAAAAAATTGCGCGCACTGCTTTCTAACCACTGACCGGCGGTTACCTAATAAAGTTGCGCGCATTGCTTTCTAAGCACTGACCGGCGGCCGGTTTCTTGAAATAACGGTGGCCCTACAATGTCGTAAAACGTGCTTAAATTTGTGTGAAAGTTTTGCTAATTAATTGTAACAGGTTCAGTAGACCTCAGCCGCAGCGGCGCGCAATGCCCCAACGGCCGGCGGTCTGTTGGCGGCGGTGTTGTCGTTTTGTTGGTGGTGTGGGTCATTTGTGGGTCCTGTTGGTGACCCAGCGCGCCTGTTGGCTTCGTTGGCGATATTTGCCAATATTGGCCAATATTGGCTGTTGGTCGAGCTGTTTGAGAGCGGGACTGTAGTTAGCTGTGCTTTAGCCATCGTTCATGCGATGCGTCGCTTATCAGGTATAGGTAACCTGTGCATGAGCACTGATGAGAAGGTTGCTCATCTAAAAAGCGATAAAGCAGTTTTAGATTAACGCACTATAAAGATAATCCTTACCTCTTTCCAGATCGTTGCAATGAAAAACCATCAAACATGTGTCCATTCCGCACAAAACTTAGAATTTTCAGATGGGTTTCACAGAAAATAACATGAATCATGTATCGGACCTTGTTGTATTTTTCTTAGTTTCTTTTTGGCTCCCCACGATTTTTTTAAAAATATTTTTGGGGAGCCGAAGCTCCTTTGCAACCGTACACTGTTGCCAGGCCCGAAGGCACAGATAAGACGTGGCCACGTTCGTAGCCGGTAATATTTTACTAGCTCAGACGGCGCAACAATGCCAACTGGCAGTGACACTGGCGCTCCGCACGATTTGAATTTGAATAGTGCAAAGTATATTCAAAAATGTGCAGAGTTGTCTGCATTCTCGTCCCTGCAGAAATCCATCTGCGAATAACTGCAGAATAAATTGCATTTTAGCGTAGATATTTTTGTGCAGAGTACTCTACAGTTTCAAAAGTGAAGAGTGAAATGAGAGAGCAGTGGCGTACCCAGGGGTGTAGGGTGTGTACGTACACCAACTTTGTGTTGTTGGGTGCAATCTGTGCCATATATGGCGCAGGTGAATTTGAAAGGGGTTTGAATCCGTTTTGTGAAGGCCGTTCTTTTTCAAAATTTTCTCATAAAATTTTACCTTTGCGTACGTTCTTTCATTGCAGTCCAAATAAGGAGCTGTCGAGTGAAATGAAACCAGAAAAAGCCCAACAAAAACAGCCTCCTCCAACTAAGCGTGGCAGTCAGAAAACAAAGAAGAAAATTTAGAATTGATTAGAAGACAGTGTTTTTAATGGATTTTCATCCGTAGAGTGTCGCGAATTTTCCAATAAAATGATCGAGTTGTTTTTCGGCAGCATATAAAAGTTGGAGGTGTCGAATTTTTGAAACGCTAACTACTGCGAAACAGTGAAATAGCAACGGCGGCTACACTATTTGGTTCCTTCGCATAGCCTAATTCGCATAGTCCAACCACTGCGAAACTATATTCCATCGTAATAAGGAGTATAGTCTGCGTCAAAGGGAAATATCGTTATTCTTAATTTAAAAAGTTACGAGCAACAATAATTCCTTTAGTACCCGATTTACGAGACAAGCTGTACAATACTGTCTGCAGTAGCTAATTAACTATAATAAAATTGATGTATCACAGCCACAAGCGGTCTTACAAATACGGGCATTTTAACGTTGTCGATGTCCATTTTTGAGTGACAGAAAACAGTTCAAGTGTCAGTAGTTACAAGACAAGCTAAATTTTCTGTTCACGTTTTTCTCGAATAAACACAATTCTTATTGGTGAAACAGATCGACTAAAAATCCAGCTTGTTTTGTTTATAGCAAGCGGCATAACTAACGTACAAAGGTACATGATTGTTTAGCAGTAGCATTTACGTACAGTGGCTAAAATGCACTTCTGAAAATACTGAAACAAGACAAGCTAAGAATTTTTCGTCATGTGTGCTAATTGGTTCAACAACTGAAACTGATACCAAGAATACGTAACAAAGGATGCTCCACTACACGGCCGGTTAACATTTCGTGACCCATCGCGAAACGCTACTTGATGCGCTTTATTGCCGTATGTACGTACATAGGATTTTTATTTAGACCACCATAAATTGCCGATAATCAAGATCTTTACATCCAACATCACTCTGAGGCTCTTTTACAACGATAGCTGAAAGTTTTAAAACTTCTGTTTTTCATTTTTCATCACTTCCTTTCCTGGTTGTGAGACCAACTGGAGGGAGGGTTGTTTTTGCAAATTTGTAACCCTCCCAAAATATTGACAGGCTAGTCGTGTGGAGCATTCTTGTTGATCCTTTAGCATGTATTTTACCAACAGCACAGAAGCCTCAGGTTGTATACGGCGCTAGGCTAGAGTGTAGCATATTGTTGGGGGAATCCCTGACTGTAAAAACCATTGACAGTAGTAACAGCCAGACACTTAATGCTATTGCGGTAACGGCACGGTACTCTTTGGGTAGTGGCACCATGGCACTCCATTTGGGCACTGTACTGGTACGATATACCAAGTAATGAATGGTACTGTACCATAAATCATAATCCAACACTACCTTGGTACCCCTACCTTGCTGTACAGGCACCCCTGCCTTTGCTGTACAGTCGCGTCTTGGCCACGGATAGTTTACGTTATCCCGTGTGTCACGGCGGCCCCGGCATCCGTGAGAGCGGTTGTTTGTGGGTTCGAAACCGGTCGAAGCGACTGGAAGTAGTCGACGTAAAGCCCAACCCAGACCGCCGAAAGCCGGTGATGGCCAGTAGGTAAATGGGAACCGAACCGGCGCTGCCTAAGCACCCAATGGCAGCAAAGGGGAGGATTGTTTGTAGACAGGGCTACCCCATTGAAGGGCTCTGAAAAGAGCGAGGGGTGTCCTGAGCTGTCCGAAAGGACAGTGGAACTCATAAAACAAAAAAAACCCTGGCCATACTGAAATTCTATCGCCACAAAGGAAGCTAACTACTCTAAATACCGTTACCATATATGGCGTAAAGCGGCTGACTGTATTAGACTGGCCTTTCTGCAGCTGCCGATTCTTAGTTAGTACGAACCTGTGACATTGCTTTAAAGGGCGCTTACAAAAAAGTGTGGTGTTTGTTTGGCGTTGAAAAATCACAGAACAAGGAAACAAACAAGATATGAGCACCATCGAATATATCGCAAGAAAACGGGCCTAAAACTCTACTTAGTTTGTCTGTCCTTTCCAACACTTGGCTACAGTAACAACAAGTGAACAAGTTCCTACAGTACCCTGAGTTATACAGTAGTCTCCGGTGTAGGACTAAGTTTGAAGCCTTTCAGCTTAAGAGCCACATTATTCACCACACACGGATTGCTAATCGACAGCGGAGCGGTGGCTTCTAAGTGATTGATATTCTCGGCGCTGGTAGTTACCGTAATCGTGCCTACTGTACGTCGCACGTCAGCGTCATCCTGCGTCAGATCGGCACCGAGAAATCTGCCGTTCTGCGGACGAAATTCGCTGCTCACGCTGCGATGTTTGATCGGTCGTTTGCCCGGCAGCGAGTTGGTGGCTGTCAGCGTGTAGGGACTACGGTAGGCCGGCAGCGTCCTGCCGCGAACGGAGACGCGGGGTCCGGGCGATCCGCTGGAAACACTGGAGACGTCGTCGAGCGTCGATTGGGCGTTCCAAACTGGCGTCGATTCTAGCGTCTGCGGCTGGCGCAGTGGAGAGCGTCTGAAATGTGCATATGACGCTCGTTGGAATCGAATTCGACGCTCCAATCGAGGAAGTTTTTTGGTGCTGCTGTTTGTTGTGCACCGAACGGTATTCGTCCAATAGAGTAAAATTATGCGAACATAATTTTACTGTTTGCCTACATAAGCTCGAAAGAAATTTGACTTCGACCAGGGTACATGTAATAGGTCCGAAATGGAGGTTTATAGTATGCACAATATGGAATTTCGGTATACATATGCAAGCTTTCAGCAAAATATGTATATGTATTTTTACAAAAATATGAACATAAAAATAGATAAAATACTTATTTTGTTTAATGTTCTGATGTGTTTTTATGTCAATTCAATCGAAACAACGCAAGTGAACTCAACATTTACTATTTACTCGCTTTGCTCTACACAGCTGACGGCAAAAAACTTGATTGAAAAAACTATAAATAATAACTATATAAACTATAGTTTTGCATATTTTACAGTCAATACAAAAAGTAAGCCATGACTCTTTGGAATACTGATTTTTTATGATTTCCTGATTTTTTAAGAATAATGACAAGCTTTTAACTTATACACGTTGAAATGCATAATAAATGATTCCTGTCTGAAAATTATCTGATATATACGATTTGTTGCTGTAATTCATTTTAAATTTAAATACCAGTCAGCAAAATCCAAACCGCGAAGTGGAGCGGCATGAAAAAGTGACAGTGTTGTCATCGGACTGGCAGAGGTTTAAATTTTAAATTTTAAAATGACAAAATAGTCTTCTAACAAATCAACACCGATATGTCTTGAATAACAGCATCGGAAACGATAAATTCTGTTACAAAAAGCCATTTTAAGCTAGAAGAAATTAATGATTTCTGAGTCAGTTTGTTAGTGTACTGGAGCCGCTACTATACCAAGTGAATAAATCGGAAGCTCTGTTCGTTTAAATCGTTTACGGTTTTTGACGCGAATTTGTTGAGTAGATACGGTAGCATGGCAATTTACGGTCCGACCGGGATGCAAGTAAAGGCTAATTGACGCGACGAATCATACAAGACCACTTGCCCCCTTGGTAGGGCGGCTGATTTGTTTACCTTAAGCATAGGTCTAAAGCTAAGCTAGAGCAATGCTTAAATTAAATCCTGATTCTCTAAGCCACTTGCAAACCACTTCTCTATACAGGACCACTTGCCCTTTGGTAGGGCGGCTGATCTGTTTAACTTAAGCTTAACTGTAGGTCTAAAGCTAACCTAGAGCATGAACTAATGCTTAAATTAAATCCTAATTCTAAACTTGAGCCTAAAAAATCACAAGCGTAAGTCAAAATCGGTAATCGCGGTGTTTGGCGGTACTGTCCAAGTCCGAAATTTTCGGCAAGGACCGTAAATTAATGTAATTTGCCGTAGCGTCTCACGGTAGGCACTTTATTTTCAGGGAAACTTTCGACAATTACCGGGCTTCCGCCAGATTCTCTTGGTAGAGTACTTTTATTTTCGGGTTGGGTGAGAGACGGCGTATCTGGCCTTTCACAAGCAGTGAAGAACATGTGCACAAGTAGAACAGGAATAAACACGAAGTAAGAGACGAACAGAACTTGTTGTGCTTACGAACTGTGTTCGCCACTCCAAAATAGCATTTAAGATGCATTTTGTGAGAAAGTCAGCTTAGAGACGGCAAGTAGGGGCATCTCACGGATCTGGCTCATAACAAAATATGTTAAAAATAGAGCTCAATCGAAGACCAACGGTGCATGTCCCGCCCACAAGCAACCCCTAGAACCAGCACTACACCCCTCAAAGTTGAGTCGGCAGGAATTTTCTGGTGTCTCACAGCCTCCATTCAAATGATCACCATTCACTCGTTTCTTAAGCTAAAGTTACAAGTCACACATGATTTTGTGATTGATTCAATGTGATTTCACATTCTGGTACTCCCGTTTCCATTGAACCAGCTACAAAATCATGTGTGACTTATAACCCTAGCTCAAGAAAGGACTGAATGGTGATCGTTTGAACGGAGGCGTCAGACATCCGAAAATCCCTGCCGACCCAACTTTGAGGGGGTGTAGCGCGGTTCTGAGGGTTGCTTGTGAGTGGGCATGCATCGTTGATCTTCGATTGCGCTCTATTTTAACATATTTTAATATCAGCCAGATCCGTGAGATGGCACCTATGCTGATTTTCTCGCAAAATGCAGTTTAATTCGGAAGATTATAGTCGAAGAAACTCGGCCTTTTTGTAGAGGAATGCGCAAAACAAACTCAGTTTTAAGCCGAAGTTGTTTTGCGCGTTGGCGAGCATAGTGCAGTGCTGCGAGCGATTAGGTTTTGCGGCAGACTCAAGCAATCTTGAGAGACTAATGTGAGGAGGGCAGTAAAGTTATAGAGAAGCAGCGACGGATGTAACTTTTATGAACAAGTCATGCAGGTAACAGAGATGTACAATATCGAGGCTACTCGTCATGCACATACAAAGTATCTCACTGACATTCTTTGTTCTACTCAGCTCCAAAACGCCCGAGAAACTTTGTTAAGACTGCCCGGATAAAGCGTAGAAGAACATAGGAAGGGCGTTGAGGGTTGATTGCACATTCGGCAGCAAACACAAGTAATGCCATTGAATCGCAGACCATGCTAACTGATAAGACGCTGTAGAATACTCTTCTATATCTATATTTGACCCGTAGAATTAAACAGACATGCTCCTTTCCATTCCTACTTATACTATACAAACTTTATAAGAAAACTTATTGAGGGGTATAGTCACCTGAGGGAGGGCAGGGGGCAAACATACGTGAGAGGTCAGCCGTCAAAAGGGGACTGTGTTGGGGGAGGGACAATGAGCTCAAACTGGAGCGTAGACATTCATGTAACAAACAGGTCGTCAGCCTAAATAAATAAATAACCGACGGGGAGGGCTTAGGGACTCTCCCAAATTCTGGGGGATGGGTATAGGACTAAAAACGTTCAAAAATGGCAAATTTCGTCAAAAATCGCTAAGTTAGGCTCAAATACAGCTAAAAGCATACATGGGCCGGAAAAATTCGGAGGGGGGTAGGAGACCTGGGGGGGGCGAAAAAAGGCCAAAAACGCCTATTTTGCCTTAAATAAGCGAAAATTTCCTCCCTCAGGGAGGGGTGGGGGGTGGGCGAGGGAGGGGTATGGCCGGTCGAGGGGGGGATACCCCCCATATCCCCCCGCACAAGTATGGTTTTACAGACGATTTTGGCAATTTTAGTGTCTGAAATTCGCAAAAATTAGCTAAAAAATTACTTGCCAGAAAAATCGGAAGGGGGGGGGTGGAAAAATAGTCAGGGGGGTTCCGATAGGAGGGGCTTGGTCTAAGTCGGGTGTTAGTACATGTACTATCGGCGTAAAGAGAACTGTTTAGTCGAAAATATGGCTGTTAGCGGTTACAACCTCAAATAGGGCTACAAATACCTAACAAAATCGCTATTTTACTGGCAATTTTCTTGGGTGAAATCGTAAAAGAATGCTTACCCAGTAAAAACGGATAGGGTCAGAACAGAAGCCTAAAATGTACGGTCCCCCTCAGACGGTGGCTAAATCACATCCCAGAGTAGTGAAAATCGCAGATGAGATCACAAAATCGGGTCAATTATAGCTGTTTGCAGTAATAAAACAACAACAACAACAGCAAGAATAATGATAATAAATAATTCAGTAGAACTTCCTTAAATAAGAGCAAGAGTAGGTCGGCCGGCCATCAAAACTCTAGAGAAAACTTGCTGAAAATCGTCCGAATGCTGTTGAAACGAAAATAATAAAGAGAACACTTGTTCCGGACGATAAAATAATAATAAAGCATCCAACATTTTCACTCTACTAAAGCTGTCAGTAAACATAGTCGAGTCGGAGCCCCAAGAATGGTGGTATTTAAGAAAATTCTACCGTAATACTAATTAATAATTATCGATTGGCACAGCAGAAAGGACAGAAGGAGGAGCAGGACAACCAAAAAAGGTACGTCGAACGCAAAAACTGGACTCCAGGCAGCAGAGGCGACAAGGCATCTTACGATTGTTGCGGACGGACTGCAGTCGGCGGTTCGGAGGCCTCTTCGGTATAGAGTGCGTTTTCTTCTATGTACTGAATGACTGAGTCGTCCAGGAGGTACTTCACTGATTGCTTCCGTCTGAGTGCCGTCCTGAAACTTATTTTCCTTCCACAGTACCGCCATTATCATACATGTAACAGTCATCCGCCGAAGGGGGGTGGGGTCTCTGAGCACATATTTTTGGGAGGGATTGGGCACCTAAAACGCTCAAAAATCGCTAATTTGGGCTGAAACACAGCTAAAAAATGCTGTACCCCTCCCACGGGTCGGGACTTCCCCGCAGTGGAGGGGGGGGGTAGTAAGGCAGGCTTGGTTTGCCTTGCAAGTCAAAGCTGCTTTACTGCTAACGCCGACTCCTCTTTCGGCCAATCACTTCTTCCAACCTCTTTCTGCCAAATTCTTATACGTATTTCCCTATACATATTCATATTTGCTCAAATCCAATCCGGGACGTGCCTCTTTGAGGTAGTTGGTGTGCAGTTCCCATCTGCATTAACGTCCCAGCATCCTCGCAAGGGTCGCAAGACTCTTTCAACATTCGCATCATTGATGTATGGTATAGAGTGCTGAAGATCTGGTGGCCACACTTGCCTTATCTCACCTCCTGAGTATGTGTGCACTTTTGCACCCAGCTCATTTTCTCTTATACTGATGCATTTCTTTCTGCATCTTCTCATCTATAATTCCCGAGTCTCTGTCTCCGCAAGGTTGAGCTGCTTTCTTGACTCAACGAATGGTTCACTAATGTGGCTTTTCTCCCACTCATTCACCTGCCTGATCAGCACCTTCCCCACTTATTGTCTCTAACGCTTTTCAGTCCCTCGCGTCTCCCTATTGCTGATGGTCTGGTTCCATTCATCAACCTGGACTACCACTCTGCGTCCTCTACTGCCGTCGATGAAGAGCTTATGGATGTATTAGCTAGTCAAGATCTTCTTCCAAGTCACCTTACCTCTGATGCCTTACTCTACCCCCTCTACTACTCTCCCCCTTATCAAGATATCCAGAACATCTTGTGTTAGGTAACGCCCAACTCTGCCATACAAAAAGGTGCGTCTGTTGGCCTGATATCAACAGCTAATCGCTAATGGCCAGGGCGAGAAATTAAACAAACAAACAAACAAAAAGTGCTGTATTGCAGGCGATTTTGGTTATTTTTGTGTCTGAAATTGTAAAAAATCGCAAAAATTTGCTCAGAAAATTACTTGCCAGAAAAATCGGAGGGGAGGATCGGAAAAATCGTCTCGGGAGGGGGTGGTCCGGCCTAAGTGGGGTGGGGCAGACCCCCTATTACATTTTTTTTTGTATTTCTCGCCCTGGCCATCAGCGATTAGCTGTTGATATCAGGCCAACAGACGCACCTTTTTGTATGGCAGAGTGGGACGTTACCTACGAAAAGATGTTTCTCACATCTTGATAAGGGAAAGAAGTTAGTAGAGGGTGTGGTAGGAATAGGAAGGAGCTGTAAAGTGGCTTGGAACGAGAGCTTGTCCATCTGGTAGTCCCTGACGTCTCAACCAACTGGAGCAAGCGGGGTAGCATCGGTGGTGAAACCAACTTCATTACTGGAACCAGACAACAATTGGAGCAGCGGATAGTGAGAATCGGGGCTGAAAAGCGTTATAGAGAGCGAGCGAAGCTGTGGTTGTGGTGAGCAGGCCGGCGAATGGCAGAGAGAAAAGCCACATCAGGGATCTAGTCGCTGAGGCGATAGCGCAGCTTGGCAGCCCAGCATCAAAGGATGTAACACTTCTAGCTGAGAGTATGCAGAAAAGTAGCATCGGAGCTGTAAGAGAAAATTAGGTGGGGGTAAAGGGCTCACACACTCAGGAAGTGATAAAGCAAGTGTGGCTTCAAGATCTTCAGCACTCTAAACCATACATCAATAATGCGAATGTTGAAAGGGCCTTGAGCGACCCTTGCGAGGTTGCTGGGACAGTTTATGCAGAAGATGACTGCACACCACATACCCCGGAAGGTAAGTCCCCAGTGGCTTTGATCAGATCCTGAGCTATGAGCAAGATAATAATAGAGTGAAGATTTTGGAAGAAAGAGTGAGTATGAATGGTTTAGTCGAAAGTGTGAGTGGGCGTTAGCAGTAAAGTAGCTTTGGCGTGCAAGGCAAACCAAGCCTACCTTACTCCCCCCTCCGCGGCGGGGACGCCCCCCACTCGTGGGAGGGCCCCTATTACATGTATGGCCATAATCTATGTTTATGCAGGTTTCGGCTTTCTGTAACTTTTGTGCTCGCCAAAAAATACGCTGATTTCAGCCAAAAACCGGACGTTGTGGCTTATCATCCACTCAGGCTCTCCTACCCCTCAGAAATTGAAAATTCTACCACGCATCAGCGGAAATGCTAGCCCATGTCTGATTACAAGAGGAGCTGTAGTTGAGCGAAAATGAAAGGCTTGATTCTGAACCGCCGCAACGCATTGGATTCGTTAACTTCTTATTATATGGTATGTACAACAGTGGCTTCTGTACAGATTAGTGGCTAATTGGCCAATTATAAATCAGTACCTGATTCTGGTAGCGCTGATTTCATTTGGATTCGTCCAATCGTGAATAACGTGAATGTTGGCCTAAACTAAGGTACTGTATAAAAAGGTCACACCACATCTAAAGTTAACATGTGGTAAAGGCGATCTAGCTAATTGGGGGTTGGCCCAAGTCGGGTGGGGGCAGAGCTGCGGACCCCCAGCTACATGCATGCTTCTACTAAAGTGCATGGCTACAGAAAGACAGTGATCATAGAAGGGCAAAAGCAAATGACAAGAGCCCACCTGATATTTGTACAGAACGTCCGACTCCTGTATTTCTCTCTGTACATCGGAGCCGACCCTGGCCACTATAACTACTCCGAAATCTCTAACTATCGTTTCTATCTAAAAAGAAAGCATTTCAAAATGCCTACAAAGGCAGCCAAAACTTCAGCACACTCACATCTCTAGGGTCCCATAGGTCGGGAACTGTAAACGACTTGATAATATCGCTACCACAGAGCAACATCAGATGAGGGATTCTATCGTCATCCTCCTCTAATCTGGAGCTCTTGGCCGCCGGCGGCCCCTCATTGGCTAGACTGGAAGCTGCGTGCTGCATAGTAGGAGCTGTGCGCGTCCACCGATTCAGCGTCGACTCCCACGAGTCTACTCTAAAATTTGCATACTACGGTACGTCTCTCTCAACGCAGCACTGGTGCCAGTCAGTCGCGGCAGCCAAGTCGCACAGGAATCGGAAATCGACCAACAGGTTTCTACTGATCAATTTTCCCTTCTCTGCACAAGTTGGCGCCCGGAACTGACAAAAATTTGAATAAAGCAGTCAGGCACTTAACGCCGTTTATGGTACCGACACCATATAAGGTGCCGTACCATATACGTTCAGGGCCTGTGGTGGTACCATAAAAATGGTACCCCTACCTTCGCGTTGTTACCGGTACCGGTACCATATATGGTACCACTCTGTTCAGATTTCGTACCAATGGTTGATTGATTGATTGATTGTAGAGAGCGGGATAGGAATACCCCAAGCGCTAGGCCACCCATGGGCCCATCACGCAAATCCCATAGAAGTCATAGAACTTAATGGTGAGCTAGAGGTCAGGGAATCTCCTAGATTCTTTAATGAATCTCAGGAGATCTACAGTACAGTACAGTTTATTCTCGTATAAAGCCTACACCATGCAAGCACAGTAAACGGCCGAGAAATAGAAATCAATAAAAACTAGTCGGGTAACAAAACTTAAGCTTGTGCACTACGAAAGAACTAGATAAGCGGCATAAAACATTTGAGAACTGGTTACTTTGAACAAATCGATAAAACGCATTAA
This sequence comes from Sabatieria punctata, assembly GCA_030248155.1. Lineage (NCBI taxonomy): Eukaryota > Metazoa > Nematoda > Chromadorea > Araeolaimida > Comesomatidae > Sabatieria > Sabatieria punctata. The sequence continues at coordinate 44,558 of JASANB010000930.1, read as the reverse complement.
AACCGTACTCCGGAACCTCAGGTGGTAGGCTGTTCCATATCTGAGAGTTGGTTGGAAAGAAGGTGGCTGCGGTGGTAGCAGTTCTGGATGCCGCCAACCCTACCATCAACCTATGACTCCTTCTACCACTCGTTCTAGTAACAGAATCCACAATACATGTAGGACTGCAGTACCTAAGCCCAAAGTAGAACTGGTAAAACAGTTGCATCGACCGTTGCGCAGCAACAAGCCAGACAGGCGACAGACAGTTGAGAGATCTCTGCGCTCACAACTTCTAATATCCTCAGGTGACATAATGTCGCCCCCTAGGGTACGCCTTCGAATTGCAACTAAGGCAAAGCATTGTCCTAGAAAGTGAAAGGCGGTTTCTTCTTCTTCCGCACAAAGCGCACAGAGAGAGTCCGCCGCCACTCCAATGGTCCTTAGGTGCTTATTAATTGTCTCTGCATGAGAAAACGGGCCAACTGCCGGGTCAAAAAAAAATTCAAAATCAGTTTAGGAATTTGTAGGATTGATATTCTAGATCAGTTTTTGATGAGAAAAACGAATCTGACGTCGAAATTTCGCTAGCTCGATTTGCACAGGAGTTATTTAGGGGGGAACCTTTAGAGTCATGGCAAAATTTTTCTTCTGAATTTATAGAATTGAACACTTTTTTCTTACCAAAACGGGGTTGCTGAATCTCGTGACACCCTTCGTTTTCACCGAAGACCTCAAAAAGTGCGATTTTTTTCCACTTGAAAATTTCAATCACATTTATCTCAAAAACTGTACGTGCCAACTATGAGCTTTTCAAGCTCCAAATAGTTCAGGACATATGCTATCGATTCATAAAAAAATATTGGGGGGTCATCGTTGGTAGACGGGCACTTCATACCCTCTGAAGTTTGGGTGGTGGTCAAAATTTTGCATTTTTCGACCTTTTCTGTCTGAACCATCCGCTTCAAATGAATGTCATTCTCTCAAACTGAGCCCAATCGTAATATGGTTTATGGCGTTGAAAAGAGCTTGCTTCGTAGATTAATTTGATGTATATATGTCTCATAATAGAGCCAGTACAAAAGCCGGAAACTTGAAATAAAATTTATTTTATTTCGAAAAGAAATTTAAATTTAGTATTTTGGTTTATTCATGTTCTGCAGTTGAGTGGTGCTTTATGAATACTGGGTGAAATAGTCTCGTTACATCAAAACATTTTATCGATTGTGGACACAACACTAGTTTTGGCCTGTTGTTGCAGCTGTATCGATTTTTCGGCCTGTGTGTTTACATAACTGCAGTATGTAGGGCACAAGTCAGCCACTTGCCTACGAACTGTCTGCTTAGTACATATTAGCTTTCTGCCCATGGGTCTTGGTTGTTTGTTTTGTGGCTCTATCTCATGAAAGTCTCAGATGTTTTGCTGGTTTTTGTCATACATGTGTAGGTAGTTTATTGTTATTCATAGGTAGGCCTGTATGGCAGATATTAACAAATAGCATTTCTTAGTTTTTCAGTCTGTTTTTGTTTGCAGCCTGTGCGCTTGCTTCCTATGAAACGCAGTTCCATCACATGATTATTTTCCTCAAACAATTTCAGCTTGTAAACTAAGTTTGATTGATTGATTGATTTTATTTTATTAAGTTAGTACTAATTTTTTCAGAAAAAAGTAGAAAGGTAGTGGTTTTTGCTTGCTTGCAGTCAGAATTCATGCCGCTAAGCCTTGCTGCGAAAATCTAGATCGTGTTCGTTAGATTCGTTGGCGCCAAATGACCATAAAAGTCGTGTATGAAATATATGGGTGCTTTACCAGAATGTATTGATATGATAGCTATTTCTATTTACAGATGATTATGAATTGAAAGGGTTTAGTACTGAGATGGCTTGCAACTTTTTGGAGCTAGCACCTGGAATTGCTTGTGGCTTAGGAGGAAAAGCCAAACAGTACCTGAGCACTCGAGCTGCTAAACTGGAATCAGCTGAAGCTGTGCCGTTGCTGTCGTGCAACAAATCTATCACAGAGCATCTGTGCAATTTACACTTCTCCATAGCGCGACAGCATGAACTTCCGCAAGCAGAATGGGAGCTGATTTTGTGGAGATGCGGTAAGTTTTTTCTGATGTTTGAGCATGTGCTACCTAGCTTTTACTGTATTCTGGCAGTTGGAATTAGGGCAAAGTTTTTGTATTGTAGAAAAGTCGTCAAAAGTCATCCTACTGTATGTATAATTTACTCAATAAGGTCTGGGTTGTTCTAAATCATTTAGAGTAACTGTTGCCATAATGATTTTGCAATTTTTCATGATTTCGCGGTGATAGGCCACTACGATATTTAATCCACTGCTAAAACTTTACTAGTTGTTAAAAAAAGAAAACAAGGCCTTTGCCGGGCCACTGGTGGCGTGGCATACGTACATCTTTGGAAACCTCTGCCGGTTTAGGAAAGTTTTCAACAACTCGTGGTGAAGCTCTTGCTTACAATGTTTGTCCTAACCACCGTTTCAAACTCGGGAATGGATTCGAACGTTCACAGTCATGCATGTATCCAAACCATGTTGCTGGCACTATCTCTTCTCACACTGAGGAATCAGGCAGCGGTGGAATTGTGAGAAAAATCGTCAAAAAGTTCACAAAACGAGGCTTTTATCAAAAGACCACTCTGAGGGCTACATTCAGAGTTGGACCTCTCCTCTCTAAGTCTCTTCATGAAATGGTGAGCGATATGACTATAGAAGGCTGAATTTTTTGCGATGGAGTCCATACTACAGTAGTGTAAAGACACCCTGCTGAGTACATATATGTGCTGTGGTCTGCCACCACCAACACGAGAAAAAACGTGACATCCTTTCTTCAGCCACTCAAAGCATTTTTTGCCTATTTTCTCTGAAGCAATTCTGGGTTCATTTTTATTAGTTCAAAAGTGAACTAAAATTGTAAAACTGCTACAGTTAAGCAACTGTGTTTTAGCTCTATATGTAACTTTCAGCTGTAACCGAGTCACAACTAAACTGACATTTAGAGCTCAAAACGAAATATTCCGTTACTTTAGAAAATATTATTACTGGAACTCCTCCTTGGTTATTCAGTCAATTAATGAAATCAAGAAATTTTGCATTGTTTTGGTCCATTAGCCTAAAATTGTGGTTGTGTTTTGGGTTCAGGGTTTTGTTATCCAGGTAATTAGTTTACATAGCAAAAACACCGTGTACATATTGTACATAGTACAATGCTTCATTTACAGGGTCTTTTCGTTCCGCTTGGTGGTGGTCTTTGTAACCAATGCTATAACACAACTAAAGCACTAACGAAAGAAGAGCATGCTGAGGACAAAACGGAAGAAGGCGTTGAACCATGCAAGACTGAGGCAGCCGAGGAGGAGCCCGGAATTTCAGCTGGGTCACATGCACCAGTAGAACGTCTGGCAAAACGTAAAGCAGAAGGAAAAATCGCTCAGCTTGCTGAAGAAATGTCACCTGAGTTGCGATCAAAAAAGTTGATCATGAAGGAGACTCACAGCACCTACATGGAAAAACCAGCAAAACCGAAGGTGTCAAAGGCATATGAAGAAGCAATGGCTATACTGTCTTCTGCGGCAGTTCAAAGCTTTGTTGTTCAAACACCTCTTCAGCTGAAGTACCAGTTATCGAAGGATTTCGATGAGCTTGATGTGCGAGAGAAGAGGAGACTTGCTGCAACCTGTTCGAGTGGTATTGTCACAATTCTAGCAGTTGCAGCTCCAAATCAAGAGCTTGATCTGTGGCTTCAAATACTGGAGTCAAATGCAGTTGGTGAGAGGCTGGGCTTGGAACCACGAAAAGAAGATGCAAGTGACACTATGATGAACACACTCAAGGAGATTTACCTCAGTTCAGAATCCAGACAGATGGAGACGCAGATTATGTCAATCATCGTGTCCAGTGGAAGATCTCGTGGAGAGATTTTGCAGCTGATACCAGGGTTGAGCAAACGACGGTATCAAACAGCCCTCAAGCATAGTGAAAAACAAGGCCCCGGTGTTCCTGTTCAGAAGACAGAGATAATTCGAACCAGATTAACTCGGTCACAGATCACCCACTTCGCAGAGTTTTGTGCAAGACCAGAGTACTTGCAAGACGTAGCCCACAGCAGCAGAACCTTGAAGTGTGACAGTGGAGAAAGGATTGAAATACCGAACTGCCTTCGAACAGTGACCACTACCCGTTTGATCAAGCTGTACCAAGCATACTGTTCTGAGACTGAGTATGAAGATGCACCATGTGAGCGAGTTCTGTACAAGCTAGTGACTGTATTTGCTGCCTCTCTACGGAAGAGCATGACAGGGTTGGATAACACGGCAGCAGATGGGGCTGAAGCTTTTGACTGTTTGTTTTCAATCCTGACACAGATTGAACAGCATGGTGGAGATGTTCGTGCAGTGAATGCAATCCGATGTGGATTGAAGGAGTTCAAACGGTACTTGAAACTTGACTTCCCTGCACATGTGCGTCAAGGTGGCCCATGCAAGACACACTGTGCCGTGTTTGCTTTGAGTGACCGGCATTCAGAAGAATTGGCAGACGTATGTGCACACATGCATAATCTAAGCTGCGACCGATGCCAAGCCTGGCCACAGATCAAGACAGTGATACGAAGACTTCTTGAAGATCTGCCTGAAGAGCTGAGAGCATTAGAGCAGGCTGATGTCATGATGACAGATGTTGAAAATTCGTTTGACAGCATTTTGCACTGGCAACAACACATTCTACGAGCCGTTCATCAAGACAGTGCAAAGAACAGTATTCTAAGGCAGCTTGGGGATGGCGATACCATTGTTCTAATGGACTTCGCCATGAAACACTTGCCACTTTTCTTCCGCGAGCGACAGGAAGACTTCTTTGCAAAGAAAGGTAGCTACTCTACTGTATACTACTAAAAGGCTGGGAAAATCGGTCTGGAGTTAATATCCAATGATTTGGAGGAGTATACTACCGATTTGGGTGTGCTGGCTGCGGCCATTTTTTATGGGTCAATCCAGGAAGAAATGTCTCTTTCATGGTTGTTGTTGGGTGGGTGGGTTGGTTGAATTGAGCCCAAGTTGGTGAGAGGACAAGCAAAATTCCCCTAACCACTTTATTGAATCAAATATGCGTACTGAACAATTTCCAGGAACCTCTTGGCACTTTTCCTGCTACATTTCAATGGTCCCAGGTCAAAAGACCATCCAAGTTCACTGCCTTGTTCATATCCTAGGAGCAGCACGGCAAGATTGGTTCACAGTTGCTTCGATTCTTGAACATGGCATCCAGTACTATACGCGCAATTTGAATCCAACTGCGAAGAACTTTTACTTTCGCTCAGACCAGGCTGGCTGTTACAAGAATGCCTACTTGATTGCTGGTTTGCCTGATCTGTGCAACCGCTTGAATGTAACTGCACGTCGTTACGACTTTAGGTATTACAACATTAAACAGAATATCGGATTTGTTTTATTTGACTTCACTTTATTTAGTGAGCCTCAGTGTGGCAAAGATTTATGCGATCGAAAGATTGGACCAGCTCGTGCTCACATAAGACGTTATGTGAGTGAAGGCAACAACGTTTCCACAGCAGATGAGTTGTTTGATGCCCTGACAAGTTATGGCGGAACGAAAGGAGTCTATGCAGTTTTGGCAACTGTGCAGCCAGAAAAAAACAGCCTGAAGAAGAAGCACAGTTGGCCAAAGCTTGCTGAGTTCAACAACTTTGTTTATGAGGACGATTCTGCAATCAGGGCATTTCGTGCTTTTGGAGTTGGCATTGGCATGGTCTTCAACCGTTTACAGATGCTAAACAACCAGTCGCTACTGCACACAGGTCTAGAAGTAAAGCGAGGAGTTGCTAAGCCCATGCAAGAGTCAGGAGCGATGCCAGCAATGCCTGAAGATCTATCACCACTCAGTCCAGCATTGTCAATTGCATCCACCATGTCTACCTTTGACCAACCGCTGGAAGCAGATATCCCTGACATAAATGACCAGCCAGATGCGCTCTATCCATGCACCCTACCGTTTTGTGAGTGTGAATTTCCTACTCAAGAACTGTTGGATTCACACGTTCTGCATGGCGAATGTCAGGTTCTGGTTGAGAAAAAAACATCATATGATGTTGCGCGTGAAATTTGGGCACAAGAAGTGGGCGAGCTGAAAGAATCTAGAGGACAAGCTGTTTCTCATTCCAGCAGCGTCATTGATGCAGTGTTGGAGGCCGAAGTTCCTAGTTCACAGGAGTATGTGCCAGAGACGCAAGGATGGGCCCTACATCAAAGAAAAACTCCGACAAAGAAGTCAGATGATGTGAGAACCTGGCTAACTGAAATCTTCGATGAGGGAAACAGAAGTCGGATGAAACGGAATCCTGAGGATGTCCGAAAGGAAATGCGTGCTGCACGGACTCCTGATGGCAAGCCCAAGTTCAAAGCAGCTGAGCTACTGAATCGCAGGCAAATTAAAAGGTATGAATGGATTGCTAAGCAAGTTCAGAGCAGATCTAACAAAGATTTGAAGATGTGTAACTACTCATTTTGCACAACCAAAAATTAGCAAAACCTTTCAGCTTCTTTCAATACCTTGAAGCCAGAAACAAAAAAATGCTTTCAACCCACGCTGCAGAGAATGATCCCGAGTTGGATGAGGAAACCCAGGAGGAGCTAAATGCAATAGATGACCGGACAAATGTCTTGGTATTTGTACCCTATTGTAGCAATTTCGTTCTCTGTACTCTATATCTGAAATACTACAGGATGCATCTGAGGTTGCATTTCGGGAAACACGACTGGCGCACCCAGTTCTTCTTAGCGGAGTCAATTTCTGTCAGTTGCGCATGGCAAACAAACTCAGCCAGCTGCCCAGGAGTGTGCTCTGTCAAGCTGTCCTCGATCTTGGTGGACCTGTTCCTAAGAGACGAGACACAGTAGCAGTGTTGGAAAAAAATTTGATGTTCATTTTGGATGGTTGCACTTGCAGAACTGAGTAGTAGCAGAGGTACTGCCTGTATATGCAAATGATGTTTTTGGTCTGAAATTCTCGTAATGTTCATAAACTGAGCTAATTCGGTAGACTTTCGGCATATTCACCAGTTACTTTAGCGCTTGGATTTCTGTATTCAGCTGCAAACAAACTGGTTAACTATGATTAGTGTTGAGTTTGTGGACTTTTATTGCAATTAGAGACAATTGCTATATCCACAATCCACAAAATGTTTTGGTGTAATCAGAACTATTTCACAGAGTATTATTCATAAAGCGTTCACTGAACTGAACATGAATAAACCAGCATAATCCATTTCTAGACGTTACTAAAATTTTATTTCAAGTTTCCGGCTTTTGTGCTGGCTCTATTATGAGACATATATGTCGTAGGGAGAAACGGAATTCAGGGAGATTCGGAATCTCCCTAGGGAGAAGTGGAATTCCGTCTCTCCCTAGGGTTTTAAGGAATATGACCTCTATTCCCTCACTCCCTAGGGAGATTCGGAATCCACAACCCGCCGCATAAAAGGTCACTCGAGTTGGTCGCTCTTTTGCCCTCAGGCTCTGCGAGAACAACTTTTACAACCTGTCCCTCTCGATTGGGTGTCAATAGGTCCCAAACGTCAACAGGGCCCACGTCAACAGGTCCCAAACGGAAATAGGTCCCCTGCGTCGATAGGTCCCAAGCCCCGTCAATAGGTCCCAAACTAAATTCGGCTGACTTGCTAAAGGCCGGCAACCGGAACTCAAGTGCCCTCCAGGCATGGGCTGTCATAATAAAACATAATTGAAGCGGCGGGCCGTGATTACAGAAGGAGGAGCGACAATGAATCACCTCGACAGGGTACAAGACAAAAGGTGGACCCCGGTAATAAACAGATCATGCCTCTTAGTTGCAATAGAGTGTAGGTGGAGGCGCGTGTTCATTCCTAGGCTGTTGCTACGTAATTATGGCCGATTACGGACGGTTTGAGGAGTTCTGTGCTAAAACTGAGCGTGGTACTCATCCCATGCTTCATTACCAAAGCGTACAACACGCTGGTTTTGTCTTTGAATTTGCATAGAAAAGAGGAATTTTTATTACTATGCTATAAAGCCTTGGCTGGAGACACGCACTTTAAAACAGAAGGGATGGCGCTTTATCGCCTTTAATTTGCTTAGTGGCTTGGGACCAGTAGCCGTTTGAGCCTGACAAAACCAGATATTACCTTAGTTTAAATTTAGTAGTGAACGGATTTTTAAACAAGCACATTTCAGTCTGTAATTGCTGTACTATTAAAGCTAAAAGTTTAGTAACTGCACTAAGCAAAGCTCATTTTCTGGGCTACCGAACCAGTCATCGACTGCCGGTATGTACGAGTCCGTCCGGCAGCTACAAGACTGGAAAGGCATTTATTCTTAACCAAATCGGCAAAAATCATTAAAAAGCGAAATATTGATGAAAAAATTATAATCCAATAAAATCACTTAGCACCAAGGAATTTTTGGCCATGCTGAATCAAAATATTTCATTTATTTTGGAAATATCCTTTTGGTTTTATACAACTGGCATATCGAGCGTTATAAACGTGTTCATAATGCTGCCTGCAGATTTCACCCAGTCTGAGAAAGCGAGGGCAGCAAAAGCATAATGAGGGAGGGCGCAAAACTTCGTTTTAAGTTGCTTAATTGCTCGGGAAATGTTGACGCAGGTCGGCTGTAGTCGTTTGGGACCTATTGACGGAGCTTGGGACCTGTTGACGCAGTCGGCTGCAGTCGTTCGGGACCTGTTGACGTTTGGGACCTATTGACGGGACCGGGGACCTATCGACGCAGGGGACCTATTGTCGTTTGGGACCGGTCGACGGGGCTTGGGACCTATCAACGCAGGGGACCTATTGCCGTTTGGGACCTATCGACGCGATACCTCCCTCTCTGGGCCCGGTCTTAATTGGCACCTAAGCAGTAACAGCCGTTCAAACGGCATACCGATGGAAGTCCAGGACGTATTGCACTTTTTACTTCTATACAGCCAAGCAGAGAAAGTAAACAAAGAATTATGTGCTATCAGCACTCCGTTCTTTCAGGACAACTTCATATCGTGCGCGGCATGAAACGCACTCTTACCATCCCTAATCAGCCTGTCACACTAACCAAGGCATTTCGGTCTGAGACATCCTACCCTACGGTGGTTATAGCTCTGGTGTTGAAAATATGGTGTAAAGTCTACTGTATGTGTAAGTGCAAACAAAACCTACCGCACTAAGCGTTGCACCTGTTTCAAATTGAGTGAATTGCGTCCAGGTTTAAAGTGCTCATCCCAAATGCCATGACGGAAAGCCGTGCGACTTTCCTAAGTAATTATTCCAATGAAAGATACTGTACCTGTACGTGTGCACATAATTCTTTGTTTACTTTCTGTGCTTGGCTGTATAGAAGTAAAAAGTGCAATATGTACTGGACTTCTTTCAGCATGCCGTTTGAACGGCTGTTAGGAGCCGTCCATAAACGGCGTCGTTCCAAAATCCCGATTTTTCGGACCCCCTCGCCCCAAAATCGTCTTGCGTCGTTTCTTGGGGACCCCTCCCCTTCTTGATAATTTTTAGCTGTGTAGAAGTAAAAGTGCAAGACTGAACTTGTATTTGCATGCCGTTTGAACCACTGTTGCCTAATTAGGTGCCAATTAAGGGACAGGTGCCTTGTAATTGTTGTGTTATTTGTTATTACCTGTACTGTACGCGTCTGAGCTTTCAGTTCTGCTTGTGGTTCAGTAGGGTAGGGCAGTAATGAAGCCGGCCGATCGGCCCAGCCCACCCGGAAATAAACTTCAAACTAGGTTGTAAAAGTTGTTCTCGCAGAGCCTGAGGGCAAAAGAGCGACCAACTCGAGTGACCTTTTATGCGGCGGGTTGTGGTTTCCGAATCTCCCTAGGGAGTGAGGGAATAGAGGTCATATTCCTTAAAACCCTAGGGAGAGACGGAATTCCACTTCTCCCTAGGGAGATTCCGAATCTCCCTGAATTCCGTTTCTCCCTACGACATATATACATCAAATTAATCTACGAAGCAAGCTCTTTTCAACGCCACAAACCATATTACGATTGGGCTCAGTTTGAGAGAATGACATTCATTTGAAGCGGATGGTTCAGACAGAAAAGGTCGAAAAATGCAAAATTTTGACCACCACCCAAACTTCAGAGGGTATGAAGTGCCCGTCTACCAACGATGACCCCTCAATATTTTTTTATGGATCGATAGCATATGTCCTGAACTATTTGGAGCTTGAAAAGCTCATAGTTGGCACGCACAGTTTTTGAGATAAATGTGATTGAAATTTTCAAGTGGAAAAAAATCGCACTTTTTGAGGTCTTCGGTGAAAACGAAGGGTGTCACGAGATTCAGCAACCCCGTTTTGGTAAGAAAAAAGTGTTCAATTCTATAAATTCAGAAGAAAAATTTTGCCATGACTCTAAAGGTTCCCACCTAAATAACTCCTGTGCAAATCGAGCTAGCGAAATTTCGACGTCAGATTCGTTTTTCTCATCAAAAACTGGTCTAGAATATGTATTCCGCAAATTCCTAAACTGATTTTGAATTTTTTTTTGACCCGCAGGAGTACCAATTTTGGCCCGTTTTCTCGTGCAGAGACAATTAAGTCCACAATGGCCAGTAAGCACACCTACCACTATTCTTAAAACTTTGCGAGGAAGTTGCAAGAGCTTATGTCTGGTCCTTAGATTTGGGCCATCAATAAGCATCTTGGCCTGCCTGCAACTATCTAACGACCGCCAGTATGTATAGTGCTGGCGACGGGTCCAATTAGTAAGCGCCTTCTCTGTCACCATAAATGGTACCGGCACCCATGGCCATGGGTACCATATATCAGACATGGGCTAGCATTTCGGCTGAGGGGGGGGGGGTAGAATTTTCAATTCCTGAGGGGGGGTAGGAGCGCCTGAGGGGGGCTGAGGGGGTGGTAAGCCAAAAAGTCCGATTTTTGGCTAAGATCAAGGTTTTTTGGCTTATTTTTCATTAAAATAAGCTAAAATAAGCTATTCTGAGCTCATTTACACCTAATCCAGGCATATTTTTATCATAATTTTGTATACAAAATTCTTCCAAAAAATTCCTGAGGGGGGGGGTAGCGGCCGGCTGAGGGGGGGGGGGGGGTAGGTCAGAGCCTGAGGGGGGGCCAACCCCCCCTCAGCCCCCCCTTTGCCCATGTCTGCCATATATGGTACCGGAACCTTATACGGTGTCGGTACCATAAACGGCGTTAAGTGCCTGACTGTAGAACATTACTGTACATGTATGTGATTGAACGTAGCAATGCGTTATCGGTCCCGAAAAACAAATCGAAAATAAACCGACAGTAATAACTGGTTAATTTCCGTTTCGACGCAAAATTTGGCATCCGCAACTGATCGAAAATCAGCATAGGACGGTTCAAGTGGGAACCGGACGACGGAAAGATGGGATAAATAAGGACGTCTAGCGCTTTTTATAGGGCAATTTGAGTTTCCGGACGGGCAGGATTTGGCGTCCGGGACCGACTAATAAAGTTTAGCGTTTACAAAGCAACAGAGCTGTGGAATTGAGTGCAAATTATGGGCAGAAAGGGTGCGCGGCCGATAAGGATAGAAATCAATTCTACTTTGAACACAGACCGACCGACCGGCCGCAGCTGTCCGAGGGCCAACAATTAGTTAATAATGAACACTCGACACCGATCGATCCTACGCACAGCAGCTCTTCACGCTCATCCACCACCACATTCCATTGAGGCAATTTGTAAATACTTTAGTAACTAGCAGTACCCTTCCACTAAACACTGTCTAATCTTTAGTTTGAGTCAGTTGAAGCGTTCGGACGAACAAATATCTCTAAACCTTCATACAGGTCATACATTTACTAGGGGTTACCCCTAGCTAGAAAGGCCACCCACCCCCGACCCAAAAATCAGGGTTCGTGCGGCTTTTTTATAGCAAAATTCCCTGACCTTTCCCTGACTTTTCCATGACCAAAGTAAAAATTCCCTGACCAACCAGGGTGAGGAAACTGAAACCAATGAGAAAATTTTGAAAAATTGGCTTTGTAAAACGCATTTAAACGGTATTCAGAGGGTAAATTTACGGTTTAAGTAATAGTATTATAATGTCAGAAGACCGATATTCAAAACGGTGGTGTGTAAAGTTCTAACAGGACCATTTGGCGGTGAGATGTTCCTGATGCTATCAAATTTTTCCCTGACCAGACACCAAATTCCCTGACTTTTCCCTGATTCCCTGACTTTTCCATGACTCCCTGACTTTCCAGGTCCCGCACGAACCCTGAAAATGCAAATACTAGTAGCGGTTCCAGTATTAACAAACTACTTAGCTTAAAATTAGATTGAAAAGCCTTTAGAAACCAAATTTGCCGTTTCCACTGCTGACGTTTAAGAGAAATCGGGTGTATTTGAAAGCCCTCTTCATCGTTTTTTGCCTGTTTTTAGCAATAAAACACTATTTGACAGCTTAAAATAACGATTTTAGCCTCCTTACTGAAAAAACGTGCCTAAAACACATTTCCAGACGTTCTAGAGCTTTTTGAACTTTTGGCCCCCTCTGACCGAAACTCTCTTCCCCACGCCGGCGGGGACCTGTTACATGTATGAAACAGATCATCCGCCGATCGGGAGGGCGTGGGGGGCTGAGCCAGACATGGGCAAAGGGGGGGCTGAGGGGGTTGCCCCCTCAGGCTCTGACCTAGCCCCTCAGCCGGCCGCTACCCCCTCAGGAATTCTTTGGAAGAATTTTGTATAGAAAATTATGATTAAGATATGCCTGGATTAGGTGTAAAAGAGCTCAGAATAGTCTATTTAACTTATTTTAATGAAAAATAAGCCAAAAACCTTGATTTTAGCCAAAAATCGGACTTTCTGGCTCGCCACCCCTCAACCCCCCCCCTCAGGCGCTCCTACCCCCCCCTCAGGATTTGAAAATTCCACCCCCCCTCTGCCGAAATGCTAGCCCATGTCTGGCCTGAGGCCAACCCAAATTCTAGGGGAAAAGGGAAGGGTACTAAAAAACGCAGAAAAACCGCAAAAAATTGATATTTTGGGCTCAAATACGTTGTTTTTATAGGCAATTTCAGTGTCTGAAATTTTAAAAAATTGCAAAAATTTGCTGAATAAAGTACTTACTAGAAAAAATCGAAGGGGTCTGGCCTAGGTTGAGTTCGTTCGGACAGTTCAGTTGCATGCACCTCGTCCTTGAACAGACAAAATTTTGAAAGATTTCTTCTCCTTTCAATTAGAATTAGTTATTGGCAATATCCGTGCAAGCACTATCTCGAGTCAGAGTTCAGTCGCCTAATAAATCCTAATAATTATGCAACATTTTAAAAAATATTGCTAATTGGATTTGGGCTTTTTTTAGGTCCAAGCCGTCAAAGTAATTCTTCGATTTATGGGCGATCTTTTAGTGCCCAACTCCCTCCCAAAATTTGGGCTCAGACCCCCAACCCGTGTCCCCTTTCGGGCGGATGACTTGTTACATGTATGCATTAAACCAAAGAAATTTCAAGCTGCCCTGAGTTAAACACCACAATTGATGCTGGCTACTCCATACATGGGCCGGAAAAATCCGGAGGGGGGGAGGGGGGTTGGAGACCTCGGGGGGGGGGGGCGAAAAAAGGCCAAAAAACGCCTATTTTGCTTTGAATAAGCGAAAATTTCCTCTCTCTCCGGGAGGGGTGGTGGGTGGGGGAGGGGGGTATGGCCGGCCGAGGGGGGAGGGGTATAAATACCCCCCTTATCCCCCGGCCCATGTATGGGCTACTCTAAGGAGTAGAAGGAGACTTGGACAGAGGCTGGGGTGTCAGTACTGTGCTAGCTACAGAAGCAGCAGGCACTCACTTTATCCAAGAGGAAGAAGCTAAGGCCAACTGCAACATTTTGATTCGATGGTTGACTTTGGCCAGACCGGGCTTGGGATAGAAATCTGAGACTGGACTGATAATTCCTCTCACCACCTGACACCCACATTGGTCTTGCAGATAATCTCGGGCCACTTCTAAACAAAAAACACACTCTTGCCTGTTAAATGCTGGCTGCATACAAACAAAACAACAGTTGCGGCTCTTACTTGAAACGCGTGGCTACTGTATAAGCTGCGTTGAGTTAGAGCAGCAACTAGAGTTGTAAACAATTTTTTTAAGACCAAAAAAGGCTTTTTTCAACATTTTTATGCATTAAATTTAGCTTGCAGGAGATGCAAGGATGCATTAGAGAGAAGCATGTTGTTGTTAGTAGCCAAAACACCGCCGACTTCCGAATCACTCAAGGCTCAACCCCAGGAAGGACGCCACGTCCCTAGGGCTGCTCCATAGATCGTGTAGTGTTAGATCAGTTGGCTTCACAGAGCACTTGAAAAGGTGTTCAGAGGCATGTTGGGCTCTCCGACAATCAGGGCACAGGTCATCTGGGCATAGACCAACGCGGTTTTGCCAAGTCCTCAGCATAGTTGAATATCCAGAACGTAGTTGAGCAAGGGTAGTCCTGGTCTTCCGAGGCAGTTCCTTCTCTTCATCGCAGATGGGCGGTGGGTATCCTCCTAGTCTGACGGGCGGGTTGTAGCTATTCAGGACAGAGTTGACTGTTTCTTTGTGCAGCGTTTCAAGGCCCGTTTTGTAGGTGACTAGATCAGTTGTCTCGTTGAGCAAGAAACGGTCGATTAAAGCTTTGTATCGTTGTTTCAAGGTTACCCGTAGTTGGCGAGGTTGGATTTGAGCTTGGGATTCTTGATGGTTTGGGTGACTAGGCAGGAAGGTTCTGAGGAGGAATTGGGAGCAGAGGAGGTCGCTAGAGAGAAGCATACCCCCCTTAGCCGAAATGCTAGCCCATGTCTGCGTAGAATAGGCATGAAAATGATAGAACTGCACTGCTACTGTATATCTGAGGCTAAATTCAGCCATTTCCCAACAAAATTTCAACACATTGAATAACATAAAAAATTACGAAACAAGCCTTGAAAAAACCCTAACAACTCTAGTAGCAATGGCACCCCAATTCGCACATCTAAGGATTTTAGGGTTAGCCAGAAGCGAGAAAAGAAGTTTAGGCACCCAGACCCAAAAATAAAACCCCAATACTTAACATAAGACTTCCGCGTATATGTCCTCCTATTATATTATCCGCCACATGGCGGAGATTTCATAAAATACTTGTCCCTAAGCCTAAGCGTGAGCCTAGCCAAAAAAACCGAAGCTAAAACTTGGGTTTGACAACGGATTGAGCGAATGGGCCTTCTCTATTATCCGCCATGTGGCGGATAACAACAGGAAAGGATATTTACGCCATCGAAAACGGTGATTCGGATCAGGTGTAGCTGGGGGGGGGGGAAATCAGGAACCGATCCCAAACAGAAATTAATGTGTTTAATGATCATAATTAATTATAAATTAACGATTTCTATCGATAAATATCGATTATCGAAAATTTTTTTGGCAAAATTCCAAAATTTCAAAATCGTCCAAAATGGTCAAGTCATATATCATTTGAAAGCCCTTCGCCTGGCGAGTCTAATGATCACTAAATCAGCATAGGAAACGCCCCGGGGGGCCTGTTTTGCCAAATATAAAAATACCCCTAGGGGTGCGCATCAGTATAGGGCACGGTCCGGAGTCGTACAGTCATATGAAAGTTAATTAATTAGTATCTAATCCATTTCTGACCTTCCCTGATTTTTCTCCCCCCAGCTACACCTAACCCGGTGATTCTTTGTTGAGGTTGAGAAGAAAGGTTGATCCGAAATTCGAATAAAGGGATGTAAACAAAATGACTGAACAGTCCCCAACGATCAGAGAAGAGCATCCATCCATTTCGCAACCGTAATGAATGATGATGATATGAATATGATGATGAACATCATCATAATCATCGATCACAACAAACAAACAGCAAACAAAAATTAGAAAAATAGCTCACCAAACATTCTTAAATGCATATAGTGGACGGGATTAAACGAACCGCCGGCGAATAAAGCGATTTTGCGCCAGCTTCTACTGCCCGATTGGATCATCTCTGAGTTACAGTTCTCTTCTAACGGCATCTTCGCAAAAATCCTCCCTTTTTTGCACTCTCGATTTCCCACTCCCGAAGCGTTGGAGCGTCGATTTTGCATAAACGCGCACAATGCCGGTCTTTTCCCCAGAAACTGCTCTTTCAATCTGATTCTGGATAAAAACAAGACATTTTTGTTGATCAAAGCCTAGGCTTGAGTTGAGTCTACGTCTAAACATAAGTCTGAGTCCTGGCTTATGCTTGAAACAAAAACACAAACAGAAGCAAAGGGTAGGTGGGGAAAATGGCCGCTGCTAAAGGAGGGATATCAATGGACGAAAGGGATGCAACCATATTCCGGTATTATCCGGTATACAGCGGATAATCCTGATATTTTTAGCTCAAAAACACTATCCGGTATCCGGTATTTTTCTTTACGGTTGCATCTCTAAAACGACTGACTTAGACTACACCCTGTTTTTGCTGCAAAATTATGAATTTTGAGGTGATAAATAATTTTTTATCATTTCTATTACAACAGACAGAGAAATAACAACATAAGCCCCAGAATAGACGTAATTTTTTACCTCAGATCATCATACTATAGGGGTTTCCTTAACAGCATGAACTTTGCAATCAGTTTCCAACTTTCCAATCCACTGGATGAGCAAGTATCAGAAGCAAATTAGTTGTGTTGTGTGGTGTTTGGTGCTAGCGAGAGCTAACTATTAGTCGGTCTGTAACATTACTGGGTAAGTACTGTATCCAGTGACTTTCATCGTCTGTATACGGCCAAGCTAGCTTTGTTTCAGTGAGTTATGTCCAAAATACTTAGAAGTTCGGCTGCAGTTCGATTCGGAAGTGGCGTGGTGATTGGGTTTGTGTTGGCCTACCTCTACCTCAACACTCTCTTTGCCTTAACGCTAAACAACAGCAGACCTGCACTGCGCACCAACTGGAAGCATCAGTCCGGTAAAATCTTTATTGATCAGCCCTTCAGAATATCTTCAGTCTGGTTTTTCGGTAAAGTATTTTTAGGTAATTTTTTGCAATTTTAAGATAAAATCCCTAAAGGTGCATGTAAAAAGAGCGATTCTTATTGTAGCTGCATTTGACAGTCAGGCACTTAACGCCGTTTATGGTACCGACATCATATATGGTGCCGGTACCTAACCTAGGGTAGTGGTACCATAAACGGCGTTAAGTGCCTGACTGTTTGAGCTCAAATTAGCACTTCTGATTGAGCAAGTTTTCGCCCAAAAGTCTACCTACATTTTTAGCGATTTCTGCACTCTTTTTCCGGAATTTTGTCTCAATCTCCACCAGACTCAAACTCAGCACTCAAACGTATGCTTTGACCAATTTTAACAACATACAATACAGTACTGTACAAATATAGACACGTGCGGTGGAGCCAGCTACCCTGCAGTAATATACGGCATAAATGTAACAGGGGTCTGCCCCCCACCCGATAGGTCGGTCGGACCCTCCGATCGGAGACCCCGAGACGATTTTTCCGAGATCTTCACCGATTTTCTGTCAAGTAACTTTTCGAGCTAATTTTTTTGCGATTTTTTTGCCTGTAAAACAGCACTTTTAGCTGGTACTGTACTTGAGCCCAAATTAGCGCGTTTCTGAAGATTTTTAGCCGAAAAGTTGCTGTGTTTGAGTGCTCAACCCTTCCGTAGAATTTGTGCTCAGACCCCTCAGGCCGGCTCCATACCCTACCAACCCCCTCCCCTTCGGCGAATGCACTGTTAGATGTAAGATATAGGGTATCACCACTTATAATCACACACTTATAAGCCCGATTGGACTAGTTTTAGCTAGTCATATAGCTTTTTTAGCTACGGTATGGCAACAAAAGGGGTCCATAGCTATAAAAGGCTATACTTGAAACTTTATTCCTGCACACGATTTATGTGTTGTTTGTACGTATAACTGCAAAGCTATTAATGAGTTCATTAGCTATAGATCACATGGCTACAGTCTGACTGACTGACGTTCTTACAAAACACTGATAAAAATTAGGGTTACAGAATTTGCACACAAACAAAGTGTCACGCTATGCACCATCTGAAAAATTAGCAGTCCAGTCTCTCCTAGAGCCCTCCCCATCTAAAAGCAAATTTCAGAGGAGTCAGTGATGGCCGATTCAATCTCGAAACGCGTGCGTGTCTACTGCTGGATTCTGACCGGCGGTCGGAACCAACTCTCCAAGGCGGTGCACGTCAAGGCCACCTGGGCCAGGCGCTGCAACAAGTTCGAGTTCATGTCTTCGGTCAGCGATCCTGCTCTCCCGGCCGTCGGCCTGAACGTCAGTGAGGGCAGAGATGAATTGTGGCACAAAACGCGAGAGGCACTCCGCTACGTCTACACGCACCACCTCAATCACTTTGACTGGTTCCTCAAGGCAGACGATGACACCTATGTGGTTCTGGAGAATCTACGCTACCTGCTGCTGCCCCACAAACCCACTGAGCCGGTCTGGTTCGGCTGTCATTTAAAATACTTCGTGGATAAGGGGTACATGAGTGGTGGAGCCGGGTATGTGTTGAGTCGCGAAGCTGTCCGACGATTTGTGGAGGAGGCATTACCTAATAAGGCAGGTTGCAACCCGCAGAAACACCCGGAAGATGTGAGGATGGGAGAGTGTCTCAGCTTTGTTGGGGTGGAACCTGGAGATTCGAGAGACAGACAGGGACGACACAGGTTCCTGCCCTTCAAGCCAGAACACCATGTGGTAGCTGGATGGATTAGACCCTCCTCCTGGTTGTACAGTTACATCAAGTATCCCATACAAGAGGTATGCTTTCCTATACTGTCATTAACTTGGATATCTAAGTGTATCGGGGGCATACAGTACATGTAGTAGGGATGGAAGGGAGATTGCCCCCAGGCCCGATTTTCGGAGAAAATTCCCCCAGCCGGATTCTGCGGGGATTGTTTTGAAACCCTATTTTGGGTTTCGAAACCTGTAAACGGGATTCCTTCCGGAGGTACCGATTACGGTTTTAGGGACCCTAAACAGGGTTTCGCAGGATTAATTTGAGTTTAAAAATGTCTAAATAGGGTTCCAGAAGTTAATTTTAGCTGTATTACGTTGCTTAAAATAGGGTTTCGCGTGTTTTAAAGCAAAAATAGGCTTTGGGGGCGTAATGGTATTTTTGCCCGTTTTAGGACCTCCTGATAATCGCCCGCTTAATAATGTCCTGACCCCGTCCCCTAATTACGCAATAATTTGGCTCCCCCGAAATTTCAATATTTTGAAGAGTTAGAGCCGAAATTTTTTGCGTTCAAGTCCATGTAAAATGACGATTTGATTAAAATAACATCTGTATACAGTAACATATTGACAGTTTTTTTTTTCATTTCCTTTAATGATGAGCTACAACTATTGTACATGTACGTATAGTTTTCGTTTTACATAGAACATCATTGGGTTGCTTTTTGTTAAAGATGAAACCAAGCTGTTTTATCATGGATTTTATTTTAGGGCTGCTGCCATATCACTTGTCTGATGATCGATAGTCATAAAAGATTGAGACGATTAGTAAACTACATTTAAATCCGTATTTTGAGCCCAAAAATAGGCAGCTGTGAGGCCTACTTTTGGACACCAAAAAAAGGTCTCTGAAACCCCTTTGGGCATAGTGCTGAAACCCTATTTTGGATGAGAAAAATTCTCCGATCCGAAAACCCAGCTACTTGTATAAAGTGGACTGAGCAGCGCTTTGCCTCAGGATAAATTCTCTTGTCCAGCTGTTCGTGCCAATAAGAAGTTTATTATTCAGTGCAGTATTTCAGGGAGTGCAGTGCTGCAGCCCTCATGCAGTGTCGTTCCACTTCGTAGCGCCTCACCAAATGTATCTGTTGGACTACTTGATATACCATTTAAGGCCGTTTGGAATCAACACTCACTTTTTCCTCCCCCCATCAACCGACAAAATCAAGCTCACTTACCTGGACCAGGACGCTTTGGTCGAGGCTGCCAACAGATCGGCCCAGATGGAGCAGAGTGAAGAGGATGTTTTTTGATTCACACCAACTGATTTACAATACACTGGTCTTTGCAGTTTTTTCAACTTAACTAGTCAATTATGTACACGTGATTTATCGCACTTGGCTTTGCTCTACTACTGAATAAAACAATTTTTCTGTTTGCGTATGTAATGTTTAGTGTAAGACCAACCCAAGCTTCCTTGTGGTTGTCGAAATCTTCTAAAAAGAATATATACATACATTACAATGTGTAGGGTCGTCCAAAACAGCTCTAAAACGCATCTAAAACGCCTGGAAATGTGTTTTCTCAGCACGTTTTTCTGATTAGAGAGGCTAAAAATCGCTATTTTAACGGGCAAATAGCGTTTACGTAAAATTCTATTTCCTAAGGTTTTTCAAAGAATTTTAAGCTTAAAATTAGTGATTTCTGAGTCAGTTTGTCAGTACTGGAGGCACTACGTACTATTTTACGTTCTACCTACAGTACGTACTTGTATTTTTCGGTCGGGGTGGTCACTAAACAGTCTCGGAGGGTGAGGGGTTGGCCTTTCCAGCTAGGGGTAAGCCCCGAACCTCTAGTACATGTATGAGGAACCGTAAATCGCATACGATTTGAATGGATCTTTTTCTCTTTTCTACTGCATTTCTCAAAAACTCCGATCCAACAGGACAGTGTGCCAAACTTCGACACAGTTTCGCTCGTCAAATATACTCGTCTGAAAAACTTACTACACAGGGAAAGGGAAAACATCAGATAACAGCGCGAACTGTTGCGACAAAGTTTTTAATCCGCGCCTAAATCATCACTACACTGCGGCAAAAAACGACAGACGAACCTAGAAACCGAATTCAGTCGGTCCGTCAGTGAAAAATGAACGGTCACGGGGCGGCGAGTTTGGCTATTCTGTTCTCTATACTTTCGCTTATTTGTTGTATTTCTTACCTACCAATTCTATGGCGGAAGACCGTTGTGATAAAAACTGAGCTGCAGCAGTTTGGCAAAGAATTCGATGAATTGGCCAAGAGAACTCACCAAACCATTCTGGAAGAAAAACCGAAGCGCAGGAAACAACGACATACTATATCGACGCCACATCACCGTTGCGGTAAGATAAAACTAGCTGGTTTTATTGTTTCTTGCTTTAGTACTTCTGTATTTTTCAAAAAACAATAGACTGATTTCTAAAGCCAAAAACCCATTGTACATCCCACCAGTGGCGTACCCAAGCCAAGATTTTGCAAAGGGGGGTGGTGTAAAATTTTGAAGTTGCCTGGTTGGGCCGCTGCCCAACAAGTGCGAGAAAATTTCGCAAAATTAGCTGTTTAAAAATTATTCTGAGCTTAAAATTGACAGAAATTTAAAAGTTTTAGTAGCTTCTGCCCGACCAGGGCGAGAAATTTTTGAAAATTTAGCCTTCGAAAACGTATTTAAGAGGTATTCTGCGCCAGTTTTAGTACATAATTACTTCATTTCTCTTATTTTTGTCTAATTTTTCCTCCCTACCTCCACGCAAAGGGAGGGGTGTACACACCCTACACTCCTGGGTACGCCACTGATCCCCACCCACCTCCCGGGCCCGGGGACCTATTCACATGTAGGCCTAAAGCTGTATTTAACCTGCAGAAAATTAGTTACCTTATAGAGTGCTCAGTAGTGAATGCTTGTCCCCCTGGTCCAACCGGACCTCCGGGCTTAGACGGCGCAGATGGGCGGCCAGGAACAAAAGGAAGACGAGGAGTGCCAGGACTGTCAGGGATTGTTCCTGACATTTTGTATGCGTCTCCTACAGATCTTACATGCAGACGCTGTCCGCCAGGAGAAGTCGGCCTTCTTGGAAAGGTCGGGCCACCTGGACCTCGGGTATCAACCAGTTAGTACTTAGCAGTGTTTAAAGCCACAATTTCCCTTTCTTAGGGCAGAAAGGGGTCGCGAGGTAGTACGGCTGGCAAACCAGGCAACATAGGTGGTTTCGGACCTCCGGGACAGGCTGGATTAAGAGGAGCGCCGGGCGAACCCGGTAAACCAGGAGTTCAAGGGGTCAAAGGTCAAAACGGCGACGGTGGTGGCAAAGGTTCCAGAGGTTTTCCTGGAGCAAGAGGACCTCATGGGCGCAAGGGTTCACCGGGAAGACAAGGCCCTACTGGACGAAGGGGAAATCTTGGACTCCGCGGACGACCCGGACCGGCCGGAGCTCCAGGGCGCGCTGGTCTGCGAGGGTTCCCGGGGCACATTGGGCCCAAAGGTCCGCCTGGACCTGACGGCAGTTATTGTCCGTGTAGCCGGTTTACCTACTACTAGCTTTCAGAGAGCTTGCTTATGTTTTTGTATGCATACTGTATGTGCATACAGTACATGGGCGGGAAAAATCCTGAGGGGTTAAGTTGTTTTTCGGCGGGGGGTTTAGCATATAAAATTGCTTTGCCCAAAAACGGTCGGGGTATAGGCCGCCCAGGGGGCGTTGGACCGAAATTTTCTGTTTTTCCCACGGTAAACGCCCTTCACCCCGGCCCATGTACGCATATGTGGTATTTATGTGGTTAATAGGTACGTACTATGGTTTCAAAATCAATAAAAAAGCATTTAAAAAAGTTAAAATGACAAGAATAGAAAATGCCTTGAATCAGTTTCTGCTTGAAAGTAAAAGGAAATCATGCAAGATCAAAGAACTGTCAGATCTTCTGCATCAAGAAGTATCCGGGGTCGGCCACCATCGTACTAGACATCATGGCCTGAATGCAGTCGCCGGTCGAAGGGTTGAAGGCCACACTGCTACAAAAAGCATTTCGACCGCACTTTTTGGCGCAAGTTTGACGATCGGTTTCAGTGCTCTGCCCTACGATCACTCTAGTGTCGATCGGTTTCATTCCAGTAGTGGTTTTTGCAAATCGATATTCCAAGGGACTTTCTAAACAATCAGAATGGTCGGTCGGTCGGTCGGTCGGTCGGTCGGTCGGTCGGTCGGTCGGTCGGTCGGTCGGTCGGTCGGTCGGTCGGTCGGTCGGTCGGTCGGTCGGTCGGTCGGTCGGTCGGTCGGTCGGTCGGTCGGTCGGTCGGTCGGTCGGTCGGTCGGTCGGTCGGTCGGTCGGTCGGTCGGTCGGTCGGTCGGTCGGTCGGTCGGTCGGTCGGTCGGTCGGTCGGTCGGTCGGTCGGTCGGTCGGTCGGTCGGTCGGTCGGCCGGTCGGTCGGTCGGTCGGTCGGTCGGTCGGTCGGTCGGTCGGTCGGTCGGTCGGTCGGTCGGTCGGTCGGTCGGTCGGTCGGTCGGTCTTACCGTACTGACACAGGAAACTATAGTCTTCGGTACATTCCAAATTGTAAATGGCATTTCGCCAGCCATTCTTTTCATCAACAGGGCCCGTGTATAGGTAGGCGCAAGGAACGGGAGACGTGTTCATATCGGGTTCGTCATCTAAGAAATCCCACAAAGTCAGATTTAGAGGTGCCATTTCCGTTTCCTCTACGGATCGGACCCAAAACCATCCATCTTTGACTGAACCTCCTGATTCCAACTGCTCCAGACCGATAGCGAAAGTGAAACCCTGCAAAAGCACAAACAACCAAAATTCAGTGGTTGTGATCTGCTGAAGGCAGCATTTCATTATCTTCATCAAAGTGCTTTGCAAAAACATTCAAAAACTCTACCGAGAAAGCTTGTACTAGTGTCTGCAGAGTTTCTTCATCAAACACAAAGGCTAGATGACCGTCTACACCGATCATATCGGTGCACTGCCAAACACTCTCATCGTAAGGCAGCATTTTCTTGTGTGCCACGTAGCAGGAACCACCCAGATAGAGTGTCTTTTGGCCGGTGATGGCGCCAAGAGTAACGCACTCCTTTTCAAACGCTGAACACGACTGCTTCTTGCCTACAAACTTCTGCTAAAATCTTTTGCATGTACAAACAAGAACATACAAGTAGAAAAGCTAGACGCAATTTTTGACAATTTCAGGAAACACGAAAATACAGTGTATTGGCTAGAAGTAGCCTTGTTGTTGTTATTCAAGTTCCAATGCCCTTTCGGACAGCTCAGGACACCCATACCTATACTATTAATAAACGCTATTTTACTAAAGGACGATTCTCTCTAATTCAGTGGAAGACGGAAGATGGGCCTTTCCCCATCCGCAAACAGTCTATCGACTAAATTACACGCATTGATAAAGGTGATATCGGTTGTTTAACTTCAGGGCAACTTTTAGACGAATCTGGGCAAATTATACAGGAGTATGTTACACTGTGCTGAATTTTATTTTCGCTAAATATTTTGGACCGTACTGTAAAATAATAAGAAACAACCGCATTTTTTGGTTCGATGAAACTATTCCAAGTGTGGGTTAGACGATTTTCGTCACCTGCCATCCACTAAAAATTCTCAGTTGTCAGACCGTGAAATGAAAACCCGTGGCGTGATGCGCAACGCAGGTTTTGGTAGTAACTGTAGTACAGTTCGATCACTCACAGCCAACACTGCAGGCAGTCTATTTCTGTTGACTTTTGACTGCTTCAGCGTTTAGCAAATCCGTATACAAAGGCATGTTGTTTTTAAACCGTTTGGATGCCAAATTTGTGATTA
>JASANB010000930.1:0-15000 GCA_030248155.1 Sabatieria punctata | reverse complement strand
TGAAACTGCAACGTAGAATGACTGTGACTTTGGGCTTGAGTTGTATGTGCACTTTTACCTTCTTTTTCCTGCCCATTAGGTTAGGCTATTGGTTCGGTAATTTGGGTTACAGGAGACCGGCTATTCTGTCTTTTGCTACTGCTCAGTTGAACCCGTTGTGCAATGTGCTTCTGTATCCGTTGAGACACAAGGACATACGAACTGCTGTTAGGGCATTTTTGCTCTGCAAACAACTGCCGGACGACGTCAGATTGTGGGCTGAGTGACAGACAGACAGTCAACAGAGAGGCAGCAAATTGGTCTTTTTTCTATGTCTAATAAATACTACTACAGTACTAACATACATAGTTAGGTACATTACCTCAATAAAAGTCAAGACTACAAGAGACACTACAAAAGCCCACTTACAAATGATCGGATCATACAGGATAGATAAAAAATTTTCCATCGCTTTTTCGGCCTTCACTCAAACGTTTCGTTCACAGTTACTTCTTTACCGATTTGGCTCAATTTTTCAGCAAAATTTTAACAGCATGGTATTAAACTAAACTGGAACTAAATATTCTGCTAGTTTGGTGCGAAACTTCCAACGGAAAAATTCTTTTTGAACGGAAAAGTGAAAATCATAGTGGTCTGTGTAAATTCAAATTTCCCGCGTAATTACTGCTCTATCGCTTAGATAGTTGCAGGAATGATCGGGCGGACATTTGTCATAACATATTCAGACGACATAGGTAGAGTAATCAATAAATAATTGCTTACAGTATTCGGGCTAAAAATGCTGATCTGGGCTGTGCAGGGAATTTTCCCGTCTAAAATTGCATAGCAAATCTGCCCAAAACTGGCGTTCCAGAAAATCGGATGGGGGAAGTCGTTTTGAAGGAGGTTGGGAAACCCAGACCTTTTGTTACGCACACGTATAAATCAGACTTTGTCGAATAAGTAAAAGTCAGGATGAGCTACTAGCGAAGTAAGTTTGCTGGCAGGCAAAATATTTTGAATGCAGTCTCCGGTGGACGGGTTGAAGGCGACACTGTAGCAGAAGACATTTCGACCGCAGGCTTTGGCGCAACTCTGACGGTTCTGTTCGGTGGTTTGCTTCAAGATCAGCTCGGCATTTGTGGGCTTCTGTCCTTTGCCTACTTGTTGAAATCTGTACGCAAGAGGGCTTTCTAAAATATTCTTGCTGCTTGTCATCATAACCTTAAGTAGCCCTATGTACGTAGCTTGTAGAGAAGATACTGTAGTTTGCACTAGGGGGGTTGGGGTTACCCCTAACTAGAAAGACCAACCCTCGAGCCAGTTTAGGGACCCCTGGCGCCGGCCGGGGGTCTGAGCTCAAATTTCGGGAGGGGGTAGGAGGGCACTAAAAAAACGCTCAAAAATCGCAAAAAATGCAAATTTTCGGCTAAAAATCGTCAACAATTGCTAATTTGGGCTGATTCGATTCGATTCGATGTGACGGGGGGTCGACCAGACGACCCTACCATCAGACCCGAGGGTCCATTTCGCTGCCCCGTATAAAGTGAAATCGAACAAGTCGAACTTACCACCTACCCGAGGCTTTAATCAGCCTCAGAAGGTCCCTAACAGGTAATTCACTCAGCTCCCGGGTGGTCAAATACTGTACCTTCGCCCCAAGATCCTATGCCTAAGTCCAGCCAATGCGTCACATTGTGTGACCAAGTGTTCAGGCGTTTCCTCCTCCTCTATGCAGAAGGAGCATGTTGGATCATCCGACCAGGCCCATAATGCTAAGATGCTTATTAAGGTTACACTGTGTCCAGTTAACCAACCAACTACCAGTTTTAGTTCCCTTCTACTAAAACTAAGTAGTTCTCAGTTTACTACCGATCTAGGTTCCAGAACCAGTGGCGTATCCAGGGGGGTGTAGGGTGCGTACTCCCCCTTTGCGGTGGAGGTAGGAAGAAAAAGTCTGTCAAAAATATAAGAAACTAATGAATTATGTACTAAAACAGTCTAATTTGTGCTCAGAATGCCTTCTAAATGCGTTTTTGAAGGCTAAATTTTCAAAATTTTCTCGCCCTGGTCGGGCAGAAGCCCAACCAGGCCATTATAAACTACTAAAACTTGTAATTTCTGTTAATTTTAAACTCGGAATGCGTTTTAAACGCGTTTTTGAAGGCTACTTTTGCTAAATTTTCTTACCCTGCCCAGGCACTTTCAAAATTTTACACCCCCCCTTCCAAAATCCTGGATACGCCACTGCCCAGAACGAACTGCTTAGGCTGCCTACAGTCGGTCCGTAGATCCCAAGCAAATTGCAACTGGTTCTTTGCCCAACTTCTTAATAATTTGGGCTGGAATACAGCTAAAAAGTGCTGTTTTACAGGACAATTGGCAGTTTTTGTGTCAAAAATTGCAAAAAATCGTAAAAATTTGCTCAAAAAATTACTTGCCAGAAAAATCGGAGGGGGTCTGAAAAATCGTCCCCGGGGGATCTGGCCTAAGGCGAGTGGGGGAGGGACAGACCGCTAGACCCCTTGTTACATGTATGGTTTCGAAATGGTTTTTATTTGTGGGTACGAAATTATAGCCAAAGCCACTGGATGGAGTGGATATAAAGCCTATCCCTCTGACCACCAAACAGCACCGACGAAGCCTAATCGTAGGACTTCGGTGGCCTTGCCAAATGGTATCGTACTGTACACAGTTTGATTCTGTAGTTACCGTATTGGCAGAGGAACTGATATGCGTTAGCACAGACAAGGTTGTACAAGGCATGGCTATAGCCATCGTCCGTGTAGAGATAGGCACAAGCGGAGGAATATGTAGACCAGATATCCGGCTCGTCATCTGCCAAATCCCACAAGGTCAGATTCAGAGGAGCTGGCTGGGTTTCATTCTCCGCGCGTACCCAGAACCAACCGTCCTTTATCGATCCCGACTCGTCCAACTGCTTCAAACCAACTGCGTAAGTGGACTTCTGTAACAAATATTCTATGTATGTATGTTTGTATGTATGTATGTATGTATGTATGTATGTATGTATGTATGTATGTATGTATGTATGTATGTATGTATGTATGTATGTATGTATGTATGTATGTATGTATGTATGTATGTATGTATGTATATGTGGTAAATAAAGTAAAAAATCGCACCGGAAAAGCGTCAACAATCATTTGAATTAGGTCTTGATCGAAAATAAAAGCTAAATGCCCAGTTGTTCCTGGTATGTCGGTGCAGCGAGCCAAGCTTTCAGAATAATCCAGCGCTTCATCGTGCTTCACTATACACGAGCCTCGGTAATACAGTACCCCTCGGCCAATCGCTGCTCCAGTTGAAATACATTTCTGCTCGAAAGTGGAGCAGCTTTCTTCAGCTAAAATACGTAGAAAATCAGTAGCTTTCGGTATTTCCGAAAGAAGTTAGATTTTGTTCTACCTCGTAGAAATGAAACACTGAACAGAATCGTAATAAATATAACGCTCAGCGCCATGAGCTTATTCCGTGCTTAGCGCTAGCGGATAGAATAAGCTTGGTTTTATGATTGTTTAATGAAGCCTTAACAACAGTCATACAATGTGATCAACCCAATTCATATCACACTAATTACTTGCTCTCAATTATACTGCTGTTCTAATTTGCCGCCCTAAACGCACAGGTTAAATACACCGCCACACCGTTGTTTATTACTGTTCGTGTAAGACATTTCTAGACCTTTATTACCAGTTTAAAAACCGGTTTTCAAAGTCTTCTCGTCGCTACCGTATAGTGCTGTTTATAGTACCCGGGTACTATATATGGCACTTAGGGTTTTGTGAAAATAAAATTGAATCCATTTATAGTACCCGGGTACTATATATGGCACCTATGAAATCTGCTCTATAAGAAACTAACAATAGTATGTGAAGTTATTTGCTCAAATTACCGATTTGATGTAAAAAATAGGTTATGTGCATGCATCAGAACCTCGTATGATTGCATTATCTACTGTTTTTCTTCATACAAACAAGGTTTACCACCAAAAATACTGTGTTTTTCGCACATTTTGTATTTATACCAGCTCATTTCAGAATAAAAATCTGTCTCCATTTATAGTACCCGGGGTACTATAAGCGGCACTTAGTGCCATTTATAGTACCCGGGGTACTATAAATAGGGGGGTACTATAAACAGCACTATACGGTAGTTAATTCTGGGAAGATCAAGAGTATTAGACATAGACAAGCCAATCAAAGACAAATCAGTCGTGATTAGGGATGCAACCGAATACAAAAATACCGAATACCGAATACCGAACCGGATTTTCGGAAGGTTTATAGGTTTATTACAACGCATATGAACACCGACAAACCAGTAAAGAACCCATAAAGGGCCACATGCGAGGCAATCACCGGGGACGAACCCCTACTATGTGTCTAACGCTGAGTGCATGACAGACTGAGTTGCTACCAATACACCACAGACGCAGACAAACCGAATAATACCGAATATTGATGATTCGCCAGCGCAGAATGCAAAAATTTACTGTCCAAGTAATATTTCTTGTTTTTGCTAAACTTTTTAATGCTAAAAAAGCTGTAGAGTGACGTATTGTTTGAATGTTATAGATTTAACCATGCTTGTAACTAAAACAAGCCCTATTTGGTCGTTCTTTACCTATACATGAACATGCCTGCAACTAAAACAACAAGGACGAGTGCAAGGTTAAGCAAACAATTTCAAGAGGCGCGAATCAGGCCACAAGTGCTCTGATTAATTATGTGAAGTCACAGCACAAAGACACTTTCCTTTAAATGTATACCCTACCCTCCTATTATCCACCGCAGGGCGGAGATTTCATAAAAAAACTTGCCCCTAAGCCTAAGTCTAAACATAACCCTAAGCCTAAGCTTAAAACCGAAGCTAAATGTTGGGTTTGACAGCGGGTTGGGCGAATGGGCCTTCTCAATTATCCGTCAAGTGGCGGATAACAGGAGGATAGTTACGCGCAAATCGCAGCCACATACAGAAAGTTGAAGTAAGGGAGCATCCAATCCAGTCTACTGTAAGCACCGGAGCTGGCATCTTAGGCGTACAACTATTGGATGTTCGTTTGACAAGATAGGTGGGACCAATTATACATAATTGGTACGTAATACAAAAGCTTAGGTAAAAAGTGGAAATCTGACAACGTAGTCTACTGGGAACTGAAAAGGCCGAACTGTGGTTGTTTATTATTAAGTCAAACCTTGAAGTTCGTTAACTTTTCGCATGAGTGGTCGTTGTTTGCCAAAATTTTAGCATAGTAAATGAACAGAGAGATGTAATAGAGAAATATCTCGGTGATTTCTATGCAAATTTAAGCAAAACAGTGCAATTTTAACGGATTTACAATATTCGGTATTATTCGGTTTGAAAAATACCGAATTCGAATAGCACTAGTAACCGAATTGTTCGGTTCATACCGAAAAATAACGAACTTCGGTTGCATCCCTAGTTGTGATAGTGATAAGATGGGAGAAAGCGAGCGGTCGCCATCGCCGGTAACAACGATTCGGAGCGTCGGGCGCCCCGGAGCGCCCGGGAGCCTATAACTAATCAACGCACCGCTAGGCACCACCTCATCTCGTTTTTCTTCCCACTTTTTTGAGAGAGAAGAGACCAACGAAAAAATGATATGTCATAAGTTACCGCAACGGAATTTTTTAACAGTGCTTGAAATTCAGTCGAAGAAAAGCTTAAGTCCAAGTGAAGAGCCTCAATATCCACACTAAAAATTAAAACATTGACCTAGACAGCTGAAAGTTGATACACTATGTAATACATAGTATAGCCGAGTTCTCAACCTCTGAGAAGGAATCCCAGATTTGATGCTTCAATTCGAAGCAACAGTAATCGGGCTGCTTAACTATTGGATCAAAATTTCGAATTTGATGTTCTGGCCTACTAATCAGAATTTTCACGTAAAAATCGTAGGTTTAAGAGTACTTTTTGACTACTTTAAGAAGCATTGGTCGAATTGCGTTTTTGAAGAAAAAATTTTACGACCCCCATTTCGGCCTCAATAGCTTATCTGTATCCCCTAAAATCTATGCTCTATATTTCAGATTATTGTAGCGCTATCCTTAAGCTACAGAATACAAGAAGTGTAGTGTAGTGGTAAGAAAGCCAGCGTAAGCTACTGTTATTTAAATATATTAATATTAAAATGAAACTATTATTAATAGTGCCATTTTAATAGTATTAAATCTATATTAATATTAAAATAGAAGGCCTACTATTATATTAAATTAAATTAAAAATACACAGAGGGGCTGAATATTGAAATATATTTTAGTAGTATTTTAATAGCATTTTAATAGTTAAATCTTGTTTGACAATCAAGGAGTTACCTAAAATACTATTTAAATCATAATTTTACCTGGCATAATGATGAAAATTGAAGATTTCAGACTGCCCTCTCAATCTTGAATGTGCTTCGACATGGAAATAGTGGAACTTTTTTCACTAATAGGCATGAATGACAAAACGACCTGGATCTAGTTAATAACTTACGTAACAGTCTTTCCTTTTAAAAATTTCTCTTTAACTATGCATCAATAGCTTTTCTATTGCTAGCTTGTGTTCGAATGCAATTTAAAACCAGGTTCAGAAAGTCATTTTATAAATAAAGGTTATAAACATACATGTAACAGGTCCATCCGCCATAGAGGGGAGGGGGGTAAGTTGTCTGAGCCCAAAATTTGGGAGGGGGGTTGGGCATTAAAAATACTTAAAAATCGCATAAAAATCGCAATTTTTCTGCTAAAAATCGTCAAAAATCGCTAATTTAGGCCGAAATACAGCAAAAAAGTGCTGTTTTATAGGCGATTTTGGCAATTTTTGTGTCTGAAATTGCAAAAGAATTACACAAATTTGCTCGCAAAATTACTTGCCAGAAAATCGGAGGGGGTCGGATAAATCGTCGCGGGGGTGCATCCCTGACCCCCAGACCCCCTGTTACATGTATGGTTATTAATTTCCACAGAAAAATGCTTCCACAGAAAAATGTTGCATCTCTGATAAACATACATGTAACAGGTCATCCGCCGATGGGGGGAGGGGGGTTGGGGGGGGTCTGGCGCCGGCCGGGGGGGGGTCTTAGACAATATTTTGGGGGAGGGGGGTGGGCACTAAAAAACGCTCAAAAAAAGAGAAAAAAATCGCAATTTTTTGGCTAAAAATTGCCAAAAATCGCTAATTTGGGCTGAATTACAGCTAAAAAGTGCTGTTTTGCAGGCGATTTTGGCAATTTTTGCGTGTGGAAGTGTAAAAAATTGCAAAAATTTGCTCGAAAATTTACTTGCCAGAAAAATCGGAGGGGGGGTCGGTGAAATCGTCTCGGGGGGGGGGGGGGGGGTCCCCAACCGGGGGGGTCTGGCCTAAGTCGGGTGGGGGGCAGACCCCCCCTGTTACATGTATGCTGATAAAATTTTCAACTACAGGGTGTCTCAAAAAAATGATCACATTTCGTTTTACTGCCATTTCCGTAAATTTTGACCAAATAGGCTGAAATTTGAACCATAGGTGCCAAAAGTCGGGCAATTTTATGTGTTAAATTTTGGTGCACTAGGCTTGACTCAATCCCGAGAAATTTCAAAAAAAGTGAAATTTGGTAATTTCAATTGTGAAAGTCGGTCACCGAAAAATGGAAACATTTCCTTTTCCTGTATCTTTTCTAATTTTTGACGGAATTGGATGAAATTTGGAGTGTAAACGCAGAAGTTCAGGGTAATTCGTGTGTAAAAAGTTGACGCATGAACTCCAACGCTATCGTTAGAGCTTAGGCGATAATGTAATGTAACGCTTTTTCGGTGACCGGCTTTTGGTATTGAAATTACCAAATTTCACTTTTTTTGAAATTTCTCGAGAATTGGTCAAGCCTAGTGCACCAAATTTTAACACATAAAATTGCCCGAGTTTGGGCACATATGGTCCAAATTTCAGCCTATTTGGTCAAAATTTGCGGAAATCGCAGTGAAAAGAAATGTGATCATTTTTTCGGTGACCGGCTTTCACTATTGATTTAACAAATTTCACTTTTTTTGAAATTTCTCGGGAATGAGTCAAGCCTAGTGCACCAAACTTTAACACATAAAATTGCCCGAATTTGGGCACCTATGGTCCAAATTTCAGCCTATTTGGTCAAAATTTGCGGAAATGGCAGTAAAAAGAAATGTGATCATTTTTTTTGAGACACCCTGTAGCAACTTCAAGCAAAAGATATTGTTTTGCCAGTTTGCTGAAGTGTGACAAAACTATTCGACTGCATTTGAGAATCTACTATTAAAATGCTATTAAAATACTATTAAAATTGTTATTTAATAGTATTAATATTAAATCTAAATTAAAATTAACAGGGGACTATTATATTAATATTAAATTAAAATTAAAATCAGCTAGTTCTATTATATTAATATTAAATTAAAATAAAATTCCACTATTAAAATTACAGTAGCGTAAGCCTAAGTCCACTATCACAAATTTTTAAAAATATGCAAATCAGGAAACATGTGGTGGCCCAAACTCAGGTGCAGAGTAGCACTGGTATGGGCCTCTTTTGGCATAATACTCTTTAGGGCATAGCATTTTGCACAATTTATTTCAGGCTGGCCGAAAACTTTGAACGCGTTTTTCTGTTTCATCTATTTATGGACTGACGCATTTCTTCGTCTGAACGCTTCAATTGTATCTTTGAAATGGCGTTCAGGAACATCCGGTCGTGAATGCATGAACCAAAAGTTTTTACAAACATCAAAAAAACGGCACCAACGTTTCCAGGCAGGTTACTGGATGCACTGCGCTCAAATCCTGCGATTACAACACTTGCAAAACCGAGCATGGCATCGACAGTGCTTCGGCCTTTCAAGAACCCAATTTGTTAACTTAGTTTTCCACTTTTCCCGAAAATTTAGTTAATTTTAACATGCTGCTGCCTGTTAATTTATGTTTCATATTTTATTGTTTTCATTTCCGCAGGTTGCATTGCATGTAAGCGTAATCAAATAACAATTTTTGCTAATTCCCGCTTAAATACACTCATTTGTGCATTAACAAAAACGACGCCCGCAGCAACGGGATTTCGGGGTGCGTCTGGCTCGCGGACGCTCCGGGCGCTCCGGAGCGCCCGACGCTCCGAATCGTTGTTACCGCCATCGCCAAGCTTTCGCAATTACAAACTACGGTTGTATGTTCTGTTGGTTGGCATTTGCAACGTAGACAGTATTTTGTTGTTAAATTTAATCTTTATTATTTATTATATTAGCGTTACGTTCGATTTACAGTGAAGGAGTAAAATGCTCTGACACTGTCTGAGGATGTGGTTTTTATTGACTGTCTCATGGGTGGCTTTCTTTGTGCAGATTTGCTTCCTTACGCTTGGTTTAGGTAGGTGACCACAGTTTTTTCTAATTTTATTAATATGATGATGATTATCTCATCATACATACAGTCATGTCTGGTTAATCCGGATATTCGCATTCCGGACAAGATTAGGCAAGGTCCCAATTTTCCCCCATGTTATTATATGACTAAGATGTAGGATTGATGATTGATTGATGATTGACTAAGATGATTGGAGAGTTGTACTGGAGTGGAGCCGCTTCTAATATTTGTATGTTGGGCTGGGAAGGTCTTCCTAATTTTTTCCTTGGGGGTGTAGGGTAGGGAGGGGTGAGGGCGTTAACGTTTCCATCTGAATGGTAACCACCAAACCCCCAAACCACAGAAGCTGAGAATGTGCAGAGAAGACAAGGAAATCAGATTTATAAGGGTGTTCAAAGTAGCCCCTTCTCTTCTTCACAGCATAGAAAGAGTTCAGTATGAAGTAGCTAGACGATAAGCACACTATTGTAAAGAGAATGGTCTGGGGAGCAAAACAGTATAAAACTTGACTACTTTCGGACATTGGAACCTAAAGTTTTCTCGTCGTAAAGTTTTCGGCCGTGAAGATACCGATATTTTTAAGCAACATCATAGCACTGGCAAACAGCATCTGATCCCTTATTATTTGGTAGGGTCGTGTAGCCTGGAGTCTTTGGCGATAAACTAGCGCAACCGTAGGCCAAAAAGTGAACCGCGAGGAGCGCCATACGGGGCAAAAAACGCGCAAAACTCACGCCTGTTCAAAGTTACCCCGGTTTACCCTAAATGGTATAAAAATACAAAATACCAAATAATAGTGAATGGTATTTTCTGAACAATGAAGGAAACAAAAAATACCATGCCAAATATAACCAAATAGTTTTCAAAATAAATAAGTCATAAGCAATATCAACTAATCCAAAAGATTATCTTCTGATTTCTTGACTTAATGCAAGCTTTACCACGTATAGATAACCCCTGCACTACTGGAAAAGGAATTTTAACAAGCTTTATAACGTCCTGAAGCTCATGTTCATTTGCCTATCAGTTGAGGCTAGTCAAATAAGGCTTTTCAGTCATACAGGAGGCATCTCCGATGTACACGGCCCAGGTTAAGAAGTTTAAACAAAAGTGGAACTTTCAGTTCAAACATCAATTTGGCAGGCGATTTTGGAAATTTTTGTCTCTGAAATTGCTAAAAAATTCCAGAAAAATCGGAGGGGAGTAGGAAAAATCGTCTCGGGGGTTGGGGTCTGGTCTAAGTTGAGTGGGGGGTGGCAGACACCCCAGACGCCCCTGTTACATGTATGCCCCTCAGGCTCTGACCTACCACCATCAGCCAGCTCCTACCCCCTCTGGAATTTTTTTGGAAGAACTTTCTGAAATGCTAGCCGATGTCTGGACCCAACCAGGCACTTTAAAATTTTACACACCCTTTCCGAAATCCTGGATGTGCCACTGGCTTCATCCTCACCTCACCTCACCCATCTGGGGGGGGTCTGGCCTAAGTCGGGTGGGGGGGCAGACCCCCCTGTTACATGTATGAAGGGACCCCCCCCCGACCCAAAAATACGAGTACTAGTAGTGGCTCCCAGTACTAACAAACTGGCTCAGAAATCACTAATTTTTAGCCTAAAATTCGCTCGAAAAGCCTTTGGGAACCGAATTTGGCGTTTCCACTGCTGATATTGAAAAGAAATCGGGGTTTTTGGAAGCCCTTTTTGTCATTTTTTGCTTGTTTTTAGCTCTAAGCGCTATTTGGCAGCTTAAAATAGTGATTTTTAGCGTCTTTACTGAAAAAACGTGCTAAAACGCATTTCCACGCGTTTTGGAGCTTTTTGAAATTTGGGACCCCCATCTGAGCGAACCCCCCTCGACCCCCCACTTGAGGAAGCCCCCCTCCCCCAGGTCAACCCGGAGCCTGTTACATGTATGATAAAGGCGTTAAGTGCTGGACTGTTCAATGCAGTGGTGTTGTATAACAATAATGAGCAGGTAATTTTCAGCTGCCGGGCTATATTATTTAGCCGAATTAGTCGAGGAATACACGTCAGTAGCTGAACGAGTTATTCGATGGCTTATCTGGGTAACTGTATAGGACATGCGGCTAGATCGCTTTACCGGGAGCTACCATACCAGCTCTATTTCAAGGCTCGCCTGTTTAAACTAAGCCTAAGTCTAAGCTCCCTGTTTGGCTATTTAGACAACATACATGTAATAGCAATCTACCTCTCACCAGCCCCTCAGACTGTTTTTCATTCAAGCAAATTTTGGGCTAATTTGTGCTGTTTTTTTTACAATTTAGGTGCTAAAATAAAAAATTGCTAATCTTCTCTGGCCAATTTTAGCTGTTTGTCTGAGCCTAAATTAGCGCATCTGTGTTATTTTGTGCCCAAATACGCTAATTTTCAGTAGCGGACCTACCAAATTTGGCTTGCTTAGTCTGGCCAGACTTAGAGACCCACTCCCGTTCGGCGGTCGACCTGTTACATGGATGCTCCTTACTTCATACATGTAACAGGAGGTCTGGGGGTCTGCCCCACAGGACTTAGGCCAGACCCCCAGATCCCCCCGAGACAATTTTTTCGACCCCCCCCCTTGGATTTTTCTGGCTCCGATTTTTTCAGACATAAAATTGTCAAAATCGCCTGTAAAACAACACTTTTAGCAGTATTTCAGCCCAAATTAGCGTTTTTTTACGATTTTTAGCCGAAAAATGCGATTTTTTCGATTTTTTTGCGATTTTTGACCGTTTTTTAGTGCTCAACCCCTCCCAAAATTTGGGCTCAGACCCCGGCCGGCGCCAGACCCCCCCTCCTCTTTCGGCGGATGACCTGTTACATGTATGCCTTAGCTGCTAGTATAAAGTTCTTAATGACTTTATGATTTCGGTTGCTGCTTTCAGGGAGTATTTGCCATAAACTTGGGTCTGTTGTTTCTGGAGGATTTACCGTGGTATCTGTCCATGCTGGGCATGCTCAATCAACTAGTGCACCTCGCTCTCTTGGTGCCGTTTCCTGCTTTCGAACCTCTATCACCTGCCTTCATATCTGCCTGTGGTATGTCAGGGTTCGTGCGGGACCTGGAAAGTCAGGGAGTCATGGAAAAGTCAGGGAATTTTAAAAAAGTCAGGGAAAAGTCAGGGAATTTGGTGTCAGGTCAGGGAAAATTTGATAGCAGCAGAAACATCTCGCGGCCAAATGGTGATGTTGTTAGCACTTTACACAACACCCTTTTGAATATCGGTCTTCTGACTTCATATACTATGTACTACTTAAACATACATGGGCCGGGGGGGGCAGACATGGGCAAAGGGGGGGCTGAGGGGTGATTGCCCCCCTCAGGCTCTGACCTACCCCCCCTCAGCCGGCCGCTACCCCCCCCTCAGGAATTTTTTGGAAGAATTTTGTATAGAAAATTATGATAAAAATATGCCGGGATTAGGTGTAAATGAGCTCAGAATAGCTTATTTTAGCTTATTTTAACCAAAAATAAGCCAAAAAACCTTGATTTTAGCCAAAAATCGGACTTTTTGGCTTACCACCCCCTCAACCGCTCCTACCCCCCCTCAGCCCCCCCCTCAGGAATTGAAAATTCTACCCCCCCTCAGCCGAAATGCTAGCCCATGTCTGGGGGGTAAGGGGCTATACCCCCCTCGGTCGGCCATACCCCCCTCGGCCGGCCATACCCCCCCCCTCCCCCACCCCCCCTCCCGGAGGGAGGAAATTTTCGCTTATTTAAGGCAAAATAGGCGTTTTTTTTGCCTTTTTTCGGGGTGGGGGAGCCCCCCCCCGAGGTCTCAACCCCCCCACCCCCCTCCGGATTTTTCCGGCCCATGTATGTACTTAAACCGGGAATTTACCCTCTGAATGCCGTTTAAATGCGTTTTACAAAGCCAGTTTTTTAAAATCTTCTCACATTGATTGCAGATTCCTGACTCTGGTTGGTCAGGGAATTTTGACTTTGGTCATGGAAAAGTCAGGGAAAGGTCAGGGAATTTTGCTATACAAAAGCCGCACGAACCCTGTATGTGCTCTGTGTCCCGTCCCATCTGATTTATCAACCAACACTCTTTCAGCCTTATTTGTCCTTAATCATTACTTGGCGTTCAGGTTTTTTGGATCCCACTGGTACGAGTTCCATGAGGTAGCGTGGTTTTTTTTCAAGCTTTCCAGTTTTGCTACTATGCACCTTTAAATCAATTTTACTATACCGTGTCTTAAAATAGTGTTCCGACCAGACTTGGGCGAAGGGAGGCCAGAGAAGGGTTTGCCCCCCTCAGGCTCTGATCTACCCCATCAGGCCGCCGCAACCCCCGTAGGAATCATTTGGAAGGATTTTGTGTAGAAAATTATGATTTGCCTAGATCATACATATAACAGGGGGTCTGCTCCCACCCGACTTAGGCCAAACCCCCGGAATGGGACCCCCGAGACTATTTTCCCTACCCCCTACGATTTTTCTGGCAAGTAACTTTTTGAACAAATTTATGCCATTTTTTGAAATTTCAGACACAAAAATGGTAACAATCGCCAGTAAAACAGCACTCTTAGCTGTATTTCAGCCAAAATTAGCAAATTTTGAAGATTTCAAGCCGAAAAATTGCGATTTTTTCGATTTTTGAGCATTTTTTGTTACCAACCCACCCACCTCCCAAAATTGGGTTCAGACCTCCGGCTAGCGTCAGACCCCCCAACGCTCCCTCCCCCTTCGGCGGATGACCTGTTACATGTATGGCCTAGATTAGGTGGAAATGAGCTCAGAATAGCGGGAACAGTGCAATTGACAGCAATTGAAGCAAATTAATCACATTTCGGCTGGAAATTTTAGTCTAACGAAGCTGCTCTTCGTTAGACTAAATGCACATCTTGGTTGGTGCTCCATACCTGCAATTACACATATATTGCTGTCACATACTGCTGTCAATTTTACTGTTCCCGCTATTCTGAGCTCATTTCCACCTAATCTAGGCCATACATATAACAGGTCATCCGCCGAATGGGAGTGGGCTTTGGGGGTCTGGCGCCGGCCGGGGCGTCTGAACCCAAATTTTGAGAGGTGGGTTGGGAACAAAAAACGCTCAAGAACCGCAATTTTTCGGCTTAAAATCATAAAAACTGCAAATTTTTGCTGAAATACAGCTAACAAGTGCTGTTTTACTGGTGATTTTTACAAGTGTCTGAAATTGCAAAAATTTGCTCAAAAAATTACTTGCCAGAAAAATCGTACAGGGTCGGGAAAATCGTCTCGGGGGCGGGGCTCCCTATCCGGGGGAGGGGGTCTGGCCTAAGTCGGGTGGGGAGCAGACCCCCTGTTACATGTATGATCTAGGCAAGTCATAATTTTCTACACAAAATTCTTCCAAATGATTCCCACGGTGGTTACGGCGGCTTGTTGGGGTAAGTTAGAGCCTGAGGGGGGCAAACCCTTCTCAGGCCTCCCTTGGCCCATGTCTGATCGGAACACTATTTCAAGACACGGCATAGTAAAATTCATGCCGCCGAAATTTTTGCTCAGTCCCACCGTACATGGGCCGGAAAAAAATAGAGGGGTATATGGCTTTTCGGCGGGAGTTAGAGAGTATAAAAGCGGTTTCCCAAGAAAAGGTCGTCAAATTTTTTTCAGACGGGGGTATGGATCGCCGAGTAT
>JASANB010000929.1:0-12859 GCA_030248155.1 Sabatieria punctata | reverse complement strand
AAGAGTGGGTGTCTGAGTCCGGCAACCTCGTAGTGAACTCGCTAGGCACAAAAATAGGATTCGACCTCTCCGATTTTGCTCAAAAATTTGCATAAAACGATGTACCTTAGGGAAACCAACGTGTACCAACTATCAGCCCCCAACTCCGCCTAATATGCAAATTACGAGGGGTCAAAGGTCAAATTTGGGGTACCTTATTCGATTGGGCATAACTATGCCAATTTTCAACGCACGGTGTTCGGGTTTCTTTTAAACGATAGAGCTTGCTCTTGGCTTTTCAACGAGCTATACGGCGCATTTTTAAATGGCTTCGTTCTGTAGTTATAACGATTTCTTTTCATTTTTTGTTGACCCAAAAATCGCTTTTTTGCCCACTGCAAAAAAAATTCCCTCCTGCCCCCCTTTTTTATTTCTTTACTTGATAGCCCTTGATGAGAGCTTTAATTTGATGTAAAATATGAGCGATTTCACTGGGGAATTTTGGATAATGTTGCATTTGAATTTTGCTACCCATGCTGACTGCTGCGAAATTTCTATTGTAAGAACTGCCCGGAAGTGTGTTAGTTTGCATCTCAGTAAGTTCAGGATTATTTTATCAGAAGCGACAGGTTGACACGTATCCCAGCTCTAAACTTTTGAGTTTACATTAGCCGTGGCATAACAGTATTGTGGTGCAGCATAAGTTGCTTCAGTCATTCGAGATGTTCTTTCAAGTTTGCCAGCATTTCATCATCCTCAGGAGTGACAATGTTTTCATCATCCAGGTAACCATGCCGAGGTGCAAACCGGTTTTCTGATGTGTCTTCTGGCTTGTCAACGTTGTGCTGCTCAACTGCACCCTTCCTTAGCTTCTGTGACATTCTTGAGAAGTATGCAAGAATTTGTTGCTCTGTCAAATATTCATTCACATTGAAGAGAAGAGGGCCACCTGAAGCATTTTGTTGAACATTTGTTCAAATGAACGAAGTGACATGGTGCATATAATGCAGCACATGTTTTTGCTATAGTAGGTGAATAGTAGCTCTACGGGTTTTTCTTATGTCGCCGGCCACCTGCGCTGCGTTCAATTTCTGTTTTGTTTGTTCACCTTCAAGAAATTTGCTCTCAAGGTACTGCACCTGTTTCTTTGAAAAACGAGTGAAAGCAGGTGCTTCACGCAAGGCCCACCCCTGTTCAAGAGGTTGCATCTCGCTTTGATGGCATGCGCTTTGTTGAGCAGCATGCGTCTCCAACACTTCATTGATGTCAGCGCGAAGGTCATCCATAGCTTTAGAAGTGTGCAATTCTTCCAATCGAGTAACGTACAGCCCTAAGAAACCTATTTATGGTAAGACATATAGAAGTAAGAATTAAACAAGAGCTAAAAGTACAGTTAAACAAGTAAGCATATGTAAATGTAAACATGCCTTGAGCTGCATCCAAAAGAGTGAGTCTTTCAGGTTTGTACTTGTGTTTTCCACCGGCAACATGCCGAATTAGATTTGCGTAATAGTAAAACTGGGCGGTACATCCTGGTTCTGTACAGTCGTACAGCAAATCACGTTTGAACTCATAGCCGGACTCCGCCGTCGCTCAAGCCTCTTCTGCGGTTGTATCATCTGCAAGCTGATCAACTCGTCTTGTATTTCAGTGCCTTGATCAGGCTCGGAATGGCTTTTCTGCTGTCTGGAAATGTGGATTCCAGCACTCGGACAATTAGCTTCAATGTCAGCATGTCAAAACAACACAGACTTGATTGGGCAGATCCTGTTAAAGCTGTGTGTCTCGAAGAAGTACTACAGCAATATACACGTTTATTTTTCTGCATCACACTTTTTTGCATAAGAGTTATTTATCATTTAAGCCGATTAGCTACGGTTTCTCCACCAAAAATCACAATCGGAATGGATGCTGGAAGAAGTATGGATTGAAATTAACCCTGGACCTAAAGTATTCAAGTTTGGTTTATTCTATTGCTTACAAACGGCATACTATGAGTAAGACCAATGGGATGAGTAGAGATTCCGTTTTTGCCTTTTGAACATGAAAAATCTTTCAGGTCTCAAGTTCATTCTGAGTGAATGGTTCAGTGGTATCAAAACTCAGTGGAAGAACAGTGACTCGGGTGTTGTTCAGAAAGATAGTGAAAAACTAGGTCAGTCTTGTTTAGGAATCAGATTCTTTTGTCAAAGTTCAGTACTGAGTTTAATTTACACAGAAATACTTCAGGTGTGTACGTATTATTTATCAAAACAGCCAATATCAACGGTGCTGGTGTTCTTACCAGCACATCTCCAATCACTGTGTCGTTTCGCGGCACTGAAGGGCGCACAAGAACAATGAATTTACCATTTGTGTTTAGCCAGCTTAGCGACGTGTCTGCGTCAACTTTGAAGTATAGCCAGAGTAACAGAAGTTGTTGTCATGTATACTGTTTGATGTTTCTTTAGATTTGAAAGGAATGCTGTAAACACATTTCCGCTTTTCAGACTTCGCAAGGTTGGGTCAGTGACCCACCTTCTTCTATCAGTACATTCAACTGAAGATACCTGGTGATAAATTCGTTACAACTGCCTTAAAAGATACGATGTGTAAAATGCACTTTCAGGGCAGTACAACAGATAAAACTCTTCGTTTGGAACCGGTATTCAAGGAGAAAGCAGCTATTGAATTGAAAGTCATCAATATTACGAATTCATTGATGGTCCTCCAGTCTGGATTGGTCAGAATGAGCGTCCATGGAAGCTGTTTACACCAACAAAAAGAAGAAATGTTGATGATTGGGATTTGGACAACGACCCAGATTACTCAACTCCGAGCCTATGCTGTTGAGATGGCAAAAAGGATCCTCAACATTCTTGGAACAGTTTTGATACAAAGTCATACTGTATGTATCTCAACCTCAATTAATCAAATGATAGCTCGAGAAACGCTCTATACAGTAAAAGAATCCTGAACTTACTGGGATGCAAACTAACACACTTCCGGGCAGTTCTTACAGTAGAAATTTCGCAGCAGTCAGCTTGGGTAGCAACATTCAAATGCAAGTTTCTCAAAAATGCCCCAGTGAAATCGCTCATATTTTACATCAAATTAAAGCTCTCATCAAGGGCTATCAAATAAAGAAATAAAAAAGGGGGGTAGGAGGGAATTTTTTTTGCAGTGGGCAAAAAAGCGATTTTTGGGTCATCAAAAAATGAAAAGAAATCGTTATAACTACAGAACAAAGCCATGTAGAAATGCGCTGTGTAGCTCGTTGGGAAGCCAAGAGCAAGCTCTATCGTTTAAAAGAAACCCGGACACCGTGCGTTGAAAATTGGCATAGTTATGCCCAATCGAATAAGATACCCCAAATTTGACCTTTGACCCCTCGTAATTTGCATATTAGGCGGAGTTGGGGGCTGATAGTTGGTACACGTTGGTTTCCCCTAAGGTACATCGTTTATGCAAATTTTGAGCAAAATCGGAGAGGTCGACCTATTTTTGTGCATAGGGAGGGTTGCCTGATTCAGACATCGACTCTTAAACCCCGACCTCTGAACGTTGGTTGGTCATTTGAAAAATGCTCTGTCAGCAACCGTTTAAAAATTTCTGCACTAGTCTGATTAACTATGATTTCGGGAAGCTTATTCCAATGTTCGTAGATTCTGTTCGTAAAGAAGTGTTCTCTGCAAGCCAGAAAGTGGTATTCTGCGCCTGTAGGATTGACAGGGTACAACTTTAGATCATGGCCCCTTGTCACTGCTCTCTTAGGATTTTGATTTGCAAACTCAAACAGGTGAGCAAACTGAATTTCTACCATACCGTAAACAATTCTAGAAACCTAAATATTAAACATAAATATAACTATACATATATTTTTCCCATCACATTAAATGTTAGCGGTTTACGCAGTGAATGTCGCTATGTAGCCAAGGAACACAACAGAGCTTATTGACAACACAACACAAGTAGTAATTCGTTAGACAACAACAAGAAGGTATATGCAAAAATGTCACTGCATCTGCTTTCATTCCTCCCCCTGATGCAGTGAAATACGAGTAATTTTGTCGGTTAACGAAAAGAACAGAGCATCAATGAAATCAACCATTTGTGTACCGTTCAAGATTCTACAGCCATCATAAATACATTTTGGCTTTTTCAAAACGGCTCTAGGGCGCAGCGCATATTTGGTCTTTACTTCTCTAGCAACTTCCTGCGGCGGCTGCGGCGCTTCTTCAACAACTGGAGGTGGTGGTTGTATTTGATGTTCTTCCGCAGGAGTGCCAACGATGACATCATCACCCTCCGATACACGTTCACGGTGCAGAGTGAAGTGATCTTCGGCAAAGACAACGTCTTTCAGTGTTTTGATTTTCTGTTTCTCCGGGTCATACAGTCGGTATCCAGGAGAATCAATGCCGTATCCAACAAAGACATACTTGGTCGCCTTCGGAGCGAACTTCTGCTGGTCCATAGGAGCTTTCAGAGCATACGCGTCACAACCCCACACACGTAGGTGACTGACACTTGGGACCTTGCCAGTTAATCGCTCATATGGCGTCTTAGTTCCATCTCCATACTTTGTTGGAAGTCTGTTCTTGATATGTACTGCAGCATGAATGGCTTCAGACCAGTAGGGTGGCGGCTTGTTGGCTAGGTAACGCATCGACGTGACCATATTTCCAAGCGTTCGGTTGAGCCGTTCGGCTATGCCATTACACTGCGGTGTGTACGGAGGTGTGACCTGGTGCTCGATGCCTGCTTTCTTCACAAAACGTTCGAATTCAGCGGATGTATATTCTCCACCATTGTCACTGCGAAATTTCTTTAGATTGGCGTCGAATTGTCGCACAACCAGGCTGTACCATTCCTTGAATTTGTCGAAAACTTCAGACTTGTGCCTCAAGGTATATATCCAGGAGAAACGAGAGTAGTCGTCAGTGAACGTGACATAGTACTTCGAGCCAGAGTAGGATTTCACTTGCACCACACCAACATCTGACAGAACCAGTTCAAATGGCTTTCTGGCAGTGACGTCACCAATGCGAGGATGCGGTCCACGCTTCGCTTTTGCAAAAATGCATCCCTCACAGGTCGGTAGTTGAGCGGCTGCTGGTACTGAAAAATCCAGTCCTCTGACCATTTTCTTGTTCACTAACTTCTTCAGACGGTCTTCTCCAACGTGACCTAAACGACGATGCCACAATTCATACTTGTTCTCAGGAACAATGGCGGCACAAAATCGGTCGGCCAACTTCAAAATCTTCTGAGTTTTCGGCTTGACAGCATGTCCTTCTAGCTGGTAGTCTCCAGTCCCGTGGTCAACGGCGACTCCACACAGC
This sequence comes from Sabatieria punctata, assembly GCA_030248155.1. NCBI lineage: Eukaryota > Metazoa > Nematoda > Chromadorea > Araeolaimida > Comesomatidae > Sabatieria > Sabatieria punctata. The sequence goes on along the minus strand of JASANB010000929.1, from coordinate 7,556 downwards.
TTTCCATTCGTGGCATAAATCAGACACTTGTTGTCAAAATGTGGTTGACTGAATCCAAATCCATTCTTTTGACCCTTGCGGATGGAGATCAGATTTGTCGTTGCAGTGGGTATGTGTAGTGTGTTACGTAGAGTGACACGAGTGCGTTTGTCATTGCATACCATAATCACACCTACACTGCCCATTCCGATTGCTGCGGTCTGCGTTTTGCTATCAGCGAGTGTTACAGGATGCGGTTTCAGAAATTCAACATACTCACTGAACAACTCCCTGTCACGCACAACATGTTTCGTTGCTCCAGAGTCAAGCAGAAACTTCTGTTGCAGATCGGTAGTGGCAAGGACACAGTCGGCAGCATACAGAAAGTGACCTCCTTCTCCTTCATCATTGGATGAGCTGTCGGCGGCTTTGGCGGCTTTAGCGGACCCTTTTAAACTTGACTTCTTTTTCTTTGCAAACATTTTCGATGGGGCTTTGGATTTGTCTTTTGGCTTTGGACACTCATTCCAGTAATGTCCCACTTCGTTGCAGTTGAAACAGGGAAAACAACTGGTATTGCTACGAACAGAAGACTGACCAAGGCGGCGCGTCAACATGACAGTCTCAGTCTCCGCGTGTTGCAGTTTAACTTCAGCTGAACGCAGCGCTTCGTGTAGCATGGCAACTGACAGATCCTCCTTGGCTCGATATATCTGCGCGGTCATGGCAAACTCCGGCAACAGTCCGTTCATGGTGATTGCCAAGCGTAGAGTGTCATCGATTCGGTGATCGCAGTCTGCTAAGCGTCCAACAAGTTCAGCAACAGAGCTGAACCAGTCATCGATCGACTGACCTTGTCCCTGTTTCAAATTCACGAATTGAGTGAGCAGCTCCATCTTGTTCGCAACAGTTGGACGGTCAAAGTATGTAGTCAAGGCGGTCCACATCAAACGAGGATTTTCTCCAATTGTGACGCTGTGCCAGACGTGAAACAGTGAAGAGTCAATTTTGCAGTTCAGCACGTTTCGGACTTTGGCAGCATCAACGTCCCATGTCTGTTGATCCTCTCCGACGGCAGCAGGGCGAAGTTTTTCTCCAGAGACGATCGGCCACAACTTCGTAGCGAGGAAAAAGTCTTTCGTGAAAGTCCGCCACATTGCCCAGTTGGATCCGTCACCTTTCAGATTCTCGTACGGCGGTAGTTTGCTGTCCATGACTGACGAATCGGTTCCTTGACTTTGGACTTCTAATCCTTGTTAGCGGTTTACGCAGTGAATGTCGCTATGTAGCCAAGGAACACAACAGAGCTTATTGACAACACAACACAAGTAGTAATTCGTTAGACAACAACAAGAAGGTATATGCAAAAATGTCACTGCATCTGCTTTCAGTAAAATTTAAAACACATTTAAACAAACAAAAACCATTTTCTACACCAAAAACTAAAAAACCCAAATAAAAATACCCCCAAAAATAAAAACCAAAAAAATTTTTCCAAAACATCCCAAAACATATAAATACAAAACATATTTGACATGCAAACATATTGAGAAACATAAACATATATGTTTTCAAAAAACAAACATATTTATGTTTTAAAACATATACATAAAACATATATGTTTCCCACAGTAACACCAAGATCTTTAATCGAACTTACGGATGGTATTGTTTGGTTATTAAAGGTATACTGGGACTCGGGGTTACCATAACCTAAATGGACAACTGCGCTTTTTTCAAACGCTATTTTCAATTGCCAGCGCTCGGCCCATTTTGCGACATTCTCTAAATCAGTTTGTAAGGGCGCAAATGTTCCATTTCTAGGAACAGCCAAATACAACTTACAGTCATCGGCAAAAAGTTCGACTGAACTGCTCGCTATTTCTAGAGGAATATCGTTTACGTAGAATAAGAAAAGTAGTGGCCCAAGGCAACTACCTTGGGGAACTCCTGAACTTACTATCTGACTTGCTGAAAGCGCGTTTTCTACTCTAACTTTTTTACTTCGGTTTGAAAGGAAACCAGAAATCCAATTTAGAAGGCGGCCATCTAAACTTTAGCTTTTGAGTTTGTGTAACAGCTTTGGGTGGCTAACTGAGTCAAATGCTTTTGAAACATCTAGATACCATCAGTAAGCTTGCCAGTAGCTAATTCAGCAGTCCATTTATTGACACATTCTAGGAGTTGTGAGACAGTAGATTTTTTGGCAAGAAAACCATGTTGCTCAGATGTAAATAATTTATGATTTTGCGCAAATGCCATTACTTTGTCTTTAATTATTTTCTCCATTACACGGCAGGCTACACACGTGAGACTAACAGGTCGGTAGTTATTCAGACATGAAGCGGAACCCTTGCCTTTAAAAATAGGAGTAACCGTTGCTTCACTGCAGTCCTTTAGGCAGCGTGCCTGTATTATAGCTAACCTCAAAAAGAGAACTAAGCGGCTGCGCAAGGCCTAATGCAAGGTTCTTGAACAGTATAGAAGGAAGATCATCTGGCCCAGCTGATAATTTGGGCTCTAGGAGGCTGAGATAGGCATAAACCATGTTGGGAGTAAACTCAACGTTACGCAATTTTCCAGTAAAGTTCATTTGGTTTACTGCAGGCAAGTTACTGTCGTCTTCAACAAAGACTGATGCAAAATATGAATTAAGCTCATTTGCTTTTTGTTCAGGCTCGGTAATTATTTGATTATTGAGGTCTTTAATGCAAGGGACTTTAGATTTAACTGTCATTTTAGATCTAACGTATGAATAAAAACGGCGGTCGTTTTTAGTGGATCATATACTTAGCTCTCGGTTAAATTTATCCTGGCGAATAGCTCTCTGCGCTTCGCTAGATGCTGCTAAATATGCCGCATAATCTTCAGGCTTTCCGATTTTTTTGCTTTGTTATGTAATTTTTTCTGAAAGTTGTCCAAACGCCTAGTCTTGGCGGACCATTTTGGTTTCGTAGAGGTTTTGATTTCGACTCTAGGAACAAATGTTTCAATTAGGTTGACTAGAACAGCCTTAATAGCAGTCCAGAAATGTTCGACAGTTGCACATGCTGAAAAGACCGTTATCCAGTCTACATTTAACAGTTCAGTAAGCATTGCATACCAGTCAGCTTTCAAGAAATTTCTGCGCGTATTTCTAGTTTCAAGATTCTGTATTGAGTTACCCAAAAGGCATGAAACTACTCTGTGATCGCAGCCTGGTATTGGTGGATTGACTTCTACATTCATAATAAGATTTGGTTGGGATTGAAAAAGTAGATCTAAGATGTTACAATCCAGATTTTAGCCGAAAAATCGCTCAAAATTCCAATTTAGGCGTGAAATGCAGCTAAAATCACTTTAGTTACGGTCGTTTTAGGATTTTTTCGTCATGAAACTGCATAAAATGCTAAAAACACGCTTTCAAAATTATTGTAGGGGTGCTGAATCGCTTTGCACATCCATCTTTGGTGGTGTTGATCTTTGTCAGTCAGAGAAAAGCTTCTTGTAAACCCTTTTTACCAGCTTGTCCCTCTGGTCAGTGGCTTACCATGATTTTGCAAACGATGTGTAACCTTTTTAGATTTCTTTTTTGTTTGGCCATGGTTAAAGAGGGGAGCGAAAATTTTGAAAATTAACGTTCAAAACCTGTTTTGAAAAGCATTGTGAGTAGTGATGCAACCGGGAGCGGAATACCGGGATTCGGGAAAACCGGGATTACCGGGAAATGGGAATACCGGAAAAAACCGGGAAATACCGGGATTACCGGGAATATCGGGAAATCGATCAAAACGCATGCAGCATGATAAAACATAAATGTTTTCAACATCGGGTTAGCTATTGATTGATATCATTTCTAGTCGGTTTTCTCAAGAATTTTCTCTCATAACGGGCTAAACTACAGTACACTGTGAGATCAGATTTATGTTGAATGGATTAATGAGTTGGCTTGGCAGGCACCAGGCAGATCGATGTCAATTGGATCAAAAGAGTTGGTTGTGTAAGGATAGCCAATCAATGAGTGGCTTTTGTCAATTGAAGTAGGGATGGCCAAAGCACGTGCGCGCGGCGCGGAATAGAAAATAAAAAATCACAGCCAAAAAGTGGTCCAAAACGGTTTTTGCAACTTTAAGCGCAAATGCTTTTTTGTGTTCCGTTATTGATAGGGGGATGTGATGTATTTATATGAAACAGAGTGTGAGCTATCGAATAAGATGCATTTTGAATCATAATTCGGTCGTTAAAGGGCATTCTCCTCTCGAAAACTGAATTCGTCGTTTTTCAATGGCCATTTTCTGCTAAAAGGAGAGTTGATTCAAATTTTGTTCAACCGGATTTAAAATCAGCGCAACTCGTTACCTATATATCACCGCTTTTTTTCTTTCCGCACTTCGGCATGGTCCCCACAAATTTGATTCTTTCTTAACTACTGAAAATGGGCATTTTCGTGGATTTTTTTCATGTTCCTCGTTCTTGTGAAAAAACGACGAATTTGGCGCAAGATGTTCAATCGGTTCCGTGTACAGTAGACTGCAGGCTTTCGAATGGTATAAGAATTTGCTCTCTGCTCTTTGCCGTTAACCCCACAAACGGTGTTGAAGTTTCTGCAACCCTTAATTTTTGCCATTTCTGGCTTTTATTGTTCCCAACACTTGCAATCATACTTTTTCGCGTTAATTTAGCTGTGCGACGAATATTCACACCTTTCTAGTAGATTTTAAACAATCTCATTGGTTGCACCTTCGTAACTCGCGCCATAGAAAATCAGCCACCGCTGGGACGGCGACCAAGTTATAAACACTAATTTACGCGATTTGGCCCACGCGGCTGTTTTGAACCCGCATTTCTCTGATTCTTCATGAAATTAAGTGCGGTTTTTTGAGTAAATAATCGCATCCGGTCATGCTATTGCCGTTTTAGCATAAATTTTTGCTTGTAGCGCGAGTTATTCAAATCTGTTGCCCATATTTTGAAATGGTACCAAGTGCGCCATACAAAAGTTCTTCGCAGACGGACGTTTTTAGATCGCATTTTTCTAATTTTTGATTGAATCAAGTGCGGTTTTTTGCGTAAATTATCGCATCCGGTCATATTATCGGCGGTTTTAGCATAATTTTTTTGCTGTAGCGTCAATTTTTAAAAACCATTGGCCATACCTAATTGAAGGCCTTTATACAGTTGGAAGCTTAGAACATAAAGTTTACGGCCTAAACCATTTACAGTATAGATAAAAAAAATGTCCCATCGCTTCTTCGGCCTTAACTCAAACGTTTCGTTCTCAGTCACTTCTTCACCGATTTGGCTCAAATTTTCAGCAAAAATTAACAACATGGTTGGCTAAATATTCTGCAAGTGTGGTGCCAAAATTCCGACTCATACTGGTTTTATGACCCGAAAACTAGGAATGAGGGTGGTCCACGCAAATTCATTTTTTTTCGGTAATACAAGGACTACAGGCCTGAAACTTGCAGGAATGATTGGTGTTGCCATTGGGCATAACATACTAAGCGGGCAGCCCTGTAGCTCGAACGGCACTAAAATGCAGGAATTTCAAAAACATGAGTGAAAATCCCATAGTTAAGAAATCTGCACCTTCTAGAATCAAAGCACTGAATCTGTTGTTAATGTACTGTACGTACACTAGTGCAGGATTTTAAGCGAGATTTTTGAGAAACAAGTGTTAACAGTTGAGAAACCAGCAAATCACCATTTTTCGTTTCTGCAACCAGCACGTTCGTACATACAGTAAGGTGTATAGGTATCAGTCCTTCTGACCAATAACTACATTGTATGTAGAGGGAAAGGTTTGTTTCTAACCAAATAAAGGGGTGAAAATGTCTATTCTCATATTTTACAGACTTTTGGTGAAATGTCTCGCTAGTTCAGTTCCTAATGCTACTCGCTGAGAATATGATTTCAAATTTACTATTTTGCTTGGTTGGACAGGTCAAGGATAGATCAGGAATATCACAAAATTTCTGAACCAAACTATGAGTTGTATGGTGTCTGCAGCACAGTAGATGAGTTTCAACAGGGAGAGCATATGCGGTGCAGTCAAATAGACAGACAGAAAGAGCACAGAATAACAGCAAGTAGCTTGCGAGAGCCGACAACAACCACTGATCGAATGGTCAGTGGAGCAAATTAGAAGTAAATTAGAAGTAAATTAGAAGTAAATTAGAAGTAAATTGAAAGTAAAGTTTTCGGCCTTTTCAATCTAATTTAATTTACTTTTTACTTGCTTCGTCATTTTTCTCAGAGATTTAATTTTATTTTAATTTGCTTGCCATTTAATTTACTCTTCGCAAGTAAATTATTTTCGAATTTAATTTTAATTTACTTGACAACGGTAATATGAATTAAATATAAATTTGCTAAAATCAATACTAAATTCCTGAGAAAACAGATCAAAACCTGAGTCGTGTCAGACCAAAGTGAGTTGACTTGACCTTTTTCAGATGACGACAAATAGACTACAAATTAGCATTTAATCAGTTGATATCTTTGCTATAGGCATGCACAAGGTCATCTTTCGACTGAACTTGTTGTTTTGTAGCCACACTTTGGTTAGTCAAGCTGCCAAACCAAGCAAATTTATATCAAATTCATATCAAATTTATATCAAATTTCCAGACCAATTTTACGAAATTTGATATGATTTTGATTTGTTTGACAGTCATCGCGAGAAATTTAATTTGTTATTAAATTGCTATTTACTTGGTGATTTTGGCCAAACCAATTTAATTCTGTTATTTAATTTCAGTTTGATCGGAAACACTAACCCTCACCTCACCTCACACTAACAACATGAAGAATAAGCATTTGGTAACAATTTGAACTAATTTTATCGCAAGACATTTGAAAAGGCAGCTGTTTTTCAGACACAATAATACCCATTACGCAAAAATATGCAAACTTTTGGAAGAATGCGTAAGTTTGACATCGGTATATTTCAGGAGGGCAAAACTCAGGGCTACAGAAGGCTAGCAGACTAGTAGGACTTGGCCAAAACAGACCCGTAAAAATAATGATAATTGTACATAAAATCTTTTTATTCGGTTAAAAATTTACGGAGTGGCAGCTATGGTTGGATGATATCGGGTTTTTGCGATGCATATGATATTGCATATGAATATATGCATGCAATCTCTAGTGCATACCGGAGAGTGCTGCATTGGGTACCCGGGTACACTAACCAGCACTTAGCATTTTTCGAAACAAAAATGAGATCCAGTAGTGTACCCGGTACACTAACACTTAGCAAAATCATGTTAAACCACTTGTTTTCGCAATTTCTGAGCAAAAATGCAAGTTTGCAATCCAGATTACTGTGTCTACCATGTGAGTGACTGTGGTTTGACCAAATGTTTCATTCCTGTGCGTTTATGTCAGAAAATAGGATTGAAAATCCCACAAAAATATGGGCAAAACTGCCTTATGTAAAGCTACCGTTATGTAGGAAGTTCTGGACACCTATGACATAAAACCTGTCTCCAAGTAGTGTACCCCGGGTACACAATCCGGCACTAAGTGCCAATTAGTGTGCCCCGGGTACACTATCTGGAGGGGTACCCTATGCAGCACTCTCCGGTATTGAT
>JASANB010000928.1:0-31432 GCA_030248155.1 Sabatieria punctata | reverse complement strand
TCTGATTATAAGAGAGCAAAGAGGTGTTGGGGTAGTTTTGTTGTTAGGGTTGAAAAGAATGATGAACGACATTCGTCTCAACAATGATCTCCCTCAATATCCAATTTGCGAGAACCTGCGTCCTAGTCTCTGGCTGCCTGAGTACATCGCCAACCGATTGCAACAGCAAGCTTCTACTAAAAAGGTGAAAATTCTGCAGTTTATTCTTGACGCGTCGTCGTGACTAGAAGCTGGTTGTTTGTTTAGTTGGACCTCTGGTTCACAGAAAATTTTAAACACCTCTTTGGTGTTCTCTACTTTCATTGCGGGCTTTGTTGGATTTCGACGCCGTCTTGATTGGCAGCTTTAGTATGGCTCGGGAAGCCGTTTGGGACAAAATGACCAGGTAGCAATTCTCCAGTTTTATACACTTGTTGTATAAGAGGGGCTGATTGATAAGTGGCGAAATATTCAGTTTTGTGCGCGATGGCAGTGACTTTTTACGAGCGCTGGCTCCTGGAACTGTCGCCTTCAACGGCTACTGTCGTTCGGCAGCTTTGCCCCAACTCTCCGACCACATCAAAGTTGAACCCCTCCCGGCCCCCACCTTGACTGACTTCCGGCAAGAAGGAACAGATCTGCACCACTCTCTCTTGCTGGTTAGTGCTCTTTCTACTTGGCACTTTTACTCATTTCTCTGGGCGGCGGCATACAGTAGAGCAGGCATTCTGTCTGGTGTATGCCTGTACTAACGGGTATGTGTAACCGCCGACAAAAATATCGCAAGTGTGGCACTCGTTTACAACATCATCAATAATCAGTAAACACATGCAGTAGTAGTAGAGCTATATATGGTGTGGGAGGACGAGGGTGTGATGCGGAAGGCGCTGGAGAACATGATGCCGCAAGTGCTGGCCACAATAAACGCGCTGAAGACGATCAGACACAGTCTGTCGACAACCATGGCGGCGAATTTCCAGTCAGAAATGGAGTCCTCGTCCACGTCGGCCTTTTCCATGCGATTGACGACGAACTTCAGTTCGGAGGATTTTCTGCAGCATCAGAATGAGCGCCTGCACGCCCGGGTCGACGCTGCCCGGGTTCTGGAGAATGGGCTCGACGGGCTCGGCTGCACACGGGCCCTGGATGCACCGACTCGCGTCGGCCATCTGTCCACCGCCAGTGTCAGTCGGCGCGTACTGGGTGACTGCGGCTGCAACGGAATCGTTAGGTGCACTCCGTCTGTAAACATGGAACTCGGCTGAGGGTTTCCTGTTCCTGCAACTGGACGCTGCTCTCCCGGGGCTGCCGTGACTGACTGACTACTGACTGACTGACCTGACTGACTGACTGACTGACTGACTGACTGACTGACTGACTGACTGACTGACTGACTGACTGACTGACTGACTGCTCGCGCGCGCGCGCGCCGTTTGTACCTGAGCTGTCCAGGCCACCGTTCAGTTCCAGATGTCGCACATTGCGCATAAGCGATTCCGACTCTGGAGCGTTGCTGTGTGACCGCGTCAGCTGAAACTTAAGCCGAAATCAAAAATGGCTCAAAAGCGCAATTAGTGCGCCATCAATTATTCAGCTAGCTGCCTAAGTGGCTTTACCTCGAGACGGAACAGCGAGTTGTGATTTCCTCCCACTTGTGCTCTACCCAACCCCAAATTTCGAGAGAAGACGCTACATCATCAGGCGGACTCACATTTCTGAGCACAGGCGGTGGGCTGAATTTGTGTCCTGGACGACGCATCATAAGGAGCCAGGGCAGCCAGTTGAGAAGCACCGTTTTGCAGAGTTCACTCATTTCGTGTGTGTCGGGGGTGCGGTAGTGCAGATTCAGGACCACCACAGTGAACACCACGCTGGCACTGACAACAACCATACAACAGGTGAAAAAGGTGCCGATCAACGGCACCGCCTCCGAGGTCGGCGGCGTCATATCAGCCACGATGCTGAGAAAGAAACAGACTGACAGCAGAATGGTAATCTCTGAAAAGCACTTTGCTTAGTGCGGCAGGCACTTATTAGAAAATAGCGAAACAAAAATGCAAACCGGCTTTGGAAAGGTTGGTTTCATAAGCCTAAGTCTGTGCTTAAAATCTATATGGTAATAATAGGAGCGGCTAAATTTTACCGAGGGGTGATTTTTTCGCCTGCGTCCGGAGGCAAAGTGAATCACAAAACAGTCATCAGTGAAATTAGTAGCGATGGGATGATGAGATTAAAGCCGTAGTAGAGAGTACGGCGTCGGATGTTCAGGTAGAATTTTACGTCGACGTAAGGCTCAGGACAACAGTCGTAGAACTTCTCGTTTCTGAAAGGCAAAATTATTGCTTATTGGTGGCTTCATGGACGTGGCTACCGAGCCACTGGGGTTGAGAGCAGTAGCCATTCGCCGTTTTCGAGATACTCCCGGACGTATCGGCTCCATTCTTCGGATCTTCGGGCTGTAAGTCAAGTGCGAAGCCGTGATAGGTCCAGGAGCCAAACTTGATATAACAGGACTGGTCGTCAAAAGGAAACCAGCGAATATCGATTTTGCAAGAGGTACGTAATATGCCTGGAGGTACCCATAACACGTCGCCACTGGCATAAACCACATGGTTGCTGGGATACGTACTGTCGAAGGCACTGTCTGCACTATTGTACACTAGCACGTCCGGTCGCCATATTGCTCCCACGGGAAAACGCACCTGTAAAGCAATGCTTCCTACGGTCGGTTGACAACTTTTTGCTTACATCAGTGACGCCGGCGTAATCGTCCGGATTCCACTTCAGTTTGTAATCGTTCCAAGTGTATTTAATCCAGGCGTTCACTTCAATAATCTGGTTCTTCTCGTCTACGCCCACGATCTGCTGCAACACCAGTCCGATGTTGACGCGCACCGGCAAGCTGTTGTTGTTGCTGGGTCGTTCTAGCGGGTTGTAGCGGTTCATCAGAATCTGGTACAATCGGAACTCGTGCTCGTCCGCCTCGCTGCTCAAGAAAAAACAGCTGAGTGTCAGTAGGAACCAGCAGCGGAATTGGGCCATTGAAGGGTGTCGAGGCCGGAGCCCGGAGCACTTGTCTACATGGCAGAAGCGTACCGTGCTATACGCTTCCGATATCGGTGTGTCTGCAAACAGTTGGCCAAATAAATCCTCATTTCATGGCTCATAGATATGCCAGCTGAGGCATTGGCTGCTCGTTACAGTGAACTCAACTTAGCCTCAGCACGGCTTTTTGTTTTGCTGCTTTTGGACAGCTACGTAAACTGACTGGAACAATTTGCTGGTTGTCTAGGTAGCTACAGGACAACAGGAAAGAAAGCATAAAAGTTTGTGAACCTGCCGCTGAACTGATAGAGAGCAAACGGAAGGGGCAGTGATAAATTTGACGGCGCAGCACATGGATGGACTCTTAAGGAGAGTGCAGCACGTGCGCATGCGGCATGGATCCTTGGAAGTGTGCCGGGCTTTTAGCGCAGACAAAGTAGAGGTGGCGATTGGGCTAATACATCACTTATGGCTCACTCGGCAAGGCTTTCACTCAAAACAATGGCGCTTTTAAGTCGAGCAGTCCGCGGCCGTCGTAAAAAGCTAACGACGCCCAAAACACGAGACACAGAAGAGCCTGCCTGGCGCACAGACGGCAAGCACAATTAGAATAATGCTGTCGTTGGGACAGTTTGTTTTGATGGTTTAAGAATTTGAACGCTCCTCCATGTGCTCAACCAATTACTGGATCCATAACTGCACACTGACAGCCTTTCGACAACAACATGAAGTCTGGCTGTAGACTCGAAAGCAAATAATGGAAGCGGCTGGCCGATTAAACTAAACGATGAAGTATTAATGCCAGGTGTGCTCCATAAAACGGTCGCGGCCAGGAAGAGAAGTGCACTTGAGTTTGGACAGCCGGCACTCCCAGTTTTTCTGTCGGTTTATGAGCTACCGAATGGGCGCACCAGCAACTGACACTCTCTGTTGGGTGACCTAGCAAGAACACTGGATTTGATTAAAAACACCCTACGGACTCTCCACTCATTACTGCACTGACAACTATTGCCGCTCAATTGAATTTGGGGGTCACAGTCCACTTTTATACTTATTTCTCTTGGGCCTCTTTACGCAAAGGCAACAAAAGTTTGGTTATTTTTCAGGCCTTCCGCACTTCTCGCACGGATTGTTCCGCAACTGGGGTCGAGACACGTTCATAGCACTGCCGGGCTGTCTGCTGGTACCGGCGCGCTTTGACGAAGCCAGGTAAACGGTGGAGCGTTTGATAATAAGCAAATCTATGGACATACAGCCGCCTCTCTCTCGCCCTCTACCAGCACAAACTAGCTGTGGCGCTACGTCACACAAGATCAAATAGCTAGACAGGCACATTGCCCGTAATGAGTTTTGTTTGATTCAAATGAACGAGTGCTGCAATAATTCGGCCGCCCGCCCGCCCCCACTTCTGGCCGATACTGCTGGACAGACAAACCAAAGCCACGGTTGCCTTACCCACTGACATTGTATAGTTGGCTCGCTTCTAATTAACTAGCCATTAATCATAATAATTCAATCGAGTAACGTTTCTTTAGCCCAAACTGTTTGTTTCTGTAATCGTTAGTGGGATGAATGAATGACACCAAGTCCAAAAGATCTTTAGCAAAATCTAAGTTCTGTCAGTAAAGCGCAGTACGTACAGTCTATCCATTACAGTGTAGGTTGACCTGTTAACAGTATTTAGGTGTACCAACAGACATGACATGGACCAAATGAGACTGATGGGTGGTTGAGTCTGCGGTGGCGTTTCAGACCGCATCAAGGCCAGAGGGCTTTTTGCATAATTCTACATGCCATCTGAGTCTAGCTTTTCTTGAGCTGTAACTGTAATAATAGCGTCCCAAAACCATTCGATTGATTGCTGTATGAAATTAGACTTGATAATGAAAGCTACTTAACTCTATATTCTAAAATCTTCTCCAGGGGAGAAGGACTGGGCGTTTGTCTAGAAAGGGTTCCAACAGTCACGCAGCACCTGATTTGATAATGGTTTAGCGGGTTTAGCCTTTCCCAGCTGAAAAGGAGTAAAGGTAATTCAATACAGTCAGCAACTTAACATCACAAATACGGTCATAATAGAGTAGCGTAAGCTTGCGGCTACTACTGTATAATAAGATTCCATTTCCATTGCAGCGCGGCCGACGGTACCGGTACCATAAGGTAAGGTACTGTTATCGTCTTGACGTTAAGTTCCTGACTGTAATACATGTACTCAGGCAGGTCCTATCCTGAGGGTTTCTCTTCTTGACGGCGTCAACTTTACATATCCGCGTTAAGCCAATGTAGTCCATGATTGCAACAAATATTCGAAACCCACAAATTTTCAACAAAAAAAAAACATAACTTCCACACACCCCCCTCCCCCCCCCCCCTATTTTTTTCCCCCTTTCCCGCCCCAGTCTAAATCTCCCCCCCCCCCCCCCCCCCCCCGGCGGGCCACCCTTTCTCCGGCGTCTTTCCCCCGTGCCCGGCTGGTGGGCGGTGGTAGCCCGCTCCTACTCACAGGTTTTTTGGCATTTTTCTCAAATTTCAAACTATTCCGTTTGAGCTCATTTTCATTGAGGGGTTCCGAGGGTTTTTCCCTTTTCCGGGTTCCTTCTCTTATATACGATGCTGATTGCATCGTGCTTGACTGGTAAGCGCCCGAAGCGTTTGCTCTTTCAATTTTCCCATTTTTTCGTTTCTCCACCTCCTATCATTTCGATATCGTCGCCATCGAACACATAATATCGTTTCGTACCGAATATCAACTAGTTTTGTTATCGTCGGAACAGTAATTTTAATGCAGGAATTATTTTAAAAACGCCCAACTGCAGAAGATTCAGCCGTTTCGTAACACAGCCGCGCGTTATATCGTGATTAATTCATTTTACAAAGTATATCGGGAAAACGTTACCGGATTTGTCTAATCAATTTTAGGCGTTTTGGCTACATACAAATACAAGTACGTACATTCTGATGGTCATATACCAAACCTAGTACATTATAGATTCATAATATTGGCCTTTGCTGGAACCTTGCGTCACGGTTTGATTCCGAATCTACTGGGCGAAGGCGTGTCTGCGCGCTACAACTGCCGCGACGCGGTCTGGTTTTGGCTGCACGCCATCAAGCTCTACTGTCAGTCGGCCAAAAATGGAACTGACTTGCTGCAAGACACTGTTAGACGCATGTACCCCGACGATGACACTGTGGCCGGACAGCACTTTAGAGTGCCACTTTCTTCCTCCTCTAGTTTTTCAGCTGACTAGTAGTAAGTTTTGTGTTTTAGGAGGAGAAATTGTGTGATACGATGCAGGAGGCTCTGCAGCGTCACTTTGAAGGCATTTCCTATAGAGAACGAAACGCAGGAAAGGCCATCGATGAGCACATGTGTGAGCAAGGTATGTAGAGGCTTAGTTAGATTAATCTCAACTGTTAGACCAAGAATATAACACCAGGAATGTTCCACTCCTCGGCTCGGCCGAGTTCGGCTTCAACAATGCGGAAACGCATCCACAATGTCGGTTCTTTCCCTAGCCTGTCGCAACCCTGTGCTTTAATTTTTTTGCAATTCAATTCACTCCTTTATTACCAAAATCTGCAGTACAGACAATTCGACATTAACATGTTGAGTCAATTCTATTTGTCCGATCGACCGTTGGAAGTCATTTTGGTTGCCGCAGCCAGCTGGGACAATCGCGACGCGTTTCGGCGATTATGTTGCAGCAGCGCATGGTCGCTCAGCTGACTACGGCTAGCCGTCGAGTGGAACATTGTTGGTGTTATTTATTCTTGGTTAGACGTAGGCGATGTCGTCATATTTCCAGAATGGTTGGTCGGCGAACTTAAAATAGTAGTAGAGCATTCCAGCCGTTAATGTAGCCATCATAAGCAGTCCTCCTAAAGGGGCCAGCCAGCGCAGCATACAATAGCATGTCATGGTGTGTGCTGTGTTGGAAGAAGCGGTCCCAGAACGATCGTCCAGCACTAGACTGCAGCCGCAAATGTCCATCGATGTTTTTTGGTGGTCGGCCGTTGAGTTGTTTCCTCCAGAGAAAACAGAAGCTGAGAAGAGCAGAGAGAGTGTGAGCAGTGAGCGCGCAATCATTTGCTGTCGAGCAGTGCGGTACGAAGCCGCACACCTACCAACTGCAGTTGGTCTCCATGCACACAAGCAACGCGCTAATTTAATTGCTGAAAGTTGGGGAATTTATAGCTACCGAGCGTCTAGTAGCTAATTCGTGTGGCACAGCATAGCTAGCTGGCAGTTTAGTGCGTGCGTTCTTAGAGCAGAGCATTTGAACTCGGTTTTATTCTGCAGTTCAGCGGAACTGTCTGTACTTGTAATAGTAAAAGAAAATGCCGAAGACGAGAAGTGAGCCGAGAAGAGCGCCGCCGATCGGTGGCAGCCACTTTGACATAGAACCTAGTTTAAAGCTTGATGCCGGCATCAGTTTGGACACGCCTCCAGTGGCCTTGTGACTCTTGTTCTGCGCCGGGTGTCCGTGCGCTCTCAACCAGCACAGCACAGCAGTAACGGTCAGAATTAGAACTGATCGGTGCATGGCTCTCCAGGTCAAGCCAGCATGCCCTATCTTGCCATTAGTCAACAAGTGGCTTGTGTAGTGCTGAAGCAGTTTGAGGCCGTAAGTACGTCCCTATGCACTTACTGTACGTACGCCAGACGGCTAAGAAGTATGTGGACGGGAGACCAAGCACAGACCAAAGATCAATTTAATGGTGACTAAAGTCTCATCTAGGAGACGCACAGAGCGCCAGTTAACTGATCAAAAAGCTGGGCGTCGGGCTAATGCCATTACAGGCAAAAAATCCGATATCTGCACATGAAAATTGGCCGCCGCTTAAGGCCCATGACAATAGGTCGGCCCGAGCAATTATGCAGATCGCTGGGGACACGCAGCTAGCCAGTTGGCTGCCACTTAATTGATAAAACCTTCCACCCAACTGTCAATCAGCCGTGTCGCTTGTGTTCACGCGCCTGCCTTATTGACTGAGCAAAGTGCACAGCCGCAAAAGAAAACAGAAAAAAACATTTATTGACAAAAACTCCGTAACAGCAGCACGATTAACTGAATCCGCAATTTTATACAACGCACTGTATTGATACTGTAGATTTGATACTGTATGTACATATACTACTTAGTGTCATGTACATACTGTGCATTTTCGTACAGACTATGCACAATTGTTTTGGGCCGTACATACCACTGTTATTTGGTATTGAATTTTGCGAATGTGTATATGTATGTGTATACACATTTACTGTTAAATGTGTATGGTTTTATGTATACACATTCGACAAAAAATGTATATTTTGTGAATAATAGTACAGTATGTATCGTACTGAAAATGCAAATTTTTCAGTAGATTTTAAGGCTGAAATGCCAGAAAAATTAACTCCCTTAAAATACTTTGCTTCAAATATGGATAGCTTCGAAATTGGGTTATTTTAGGGCCATTTGAAACCTTCCTGAGTATATCTACTGTTTATTATTGCAGCAAAAACAGCCAAATTTTACGGTTCTGTTCGAAATTTTATCGACTTGTGCTGATCAAATACACACAAAAATACACATTTTGAGTGCTGTTTGTGTATGGTAAATGTGTGTGTGCACACAACAACAGGCGATCGTACGCAGTTTCTAAATTAATTAGTAAAGCAATAATTGAAAATAACACTTACCAAGTCAACCCTCTCTGTGAATACGCAATATGCCAATGTGCTAGTTTGCGTTCACTTGCGCATGCATGGGCCGTTAAAAGCCGGGGGCTGAGGTTGTCTCGGGCCCCCCCCCCCCCCCCCCCCCCCCCCCCCCCCCCCCCCCCCCCCCCCACCCCCCCCCACCACCACACAACCCACCCCCCCCCATTCCTTTTTTTCCAATATAAAAATTTTTTTTTTTTAAAAAACACCAAAACAACAAAACACCCACTCCATCCTTTCTTTTTTTTCCCCCCCCCCCCCCCCCCCCCCCCCCCCCAACCCCCCCCCCCCACCCCAAATTTACACCCCCCCCCCCCCTTCTCCGGCCCATGTATGCTCGCGAGGTCCCAAAATTGCCTATTTTGGCTTAGAAAAGCGAACAATTTTTCGTGGAGGGGGAGAGTAAGCCCCTAGGCACCCGGCCCATGTACAATATGTATGCCCTTACGTTTTTTATCATAGGAGATTGAACGGATACACAGTTTAGTTGCGAAAAGTCGTGTGCGAATACAGAGCGAATAGGGACTTTGTTGATTGACTGTTTTTTTTTTTTTTTACCCCCCCCCCTCCCCCCCCCCCCCCCCCCCCCCCCCACAACCCCCCAACCCCCCCCCACCCGCCCCCAACCATAAAATTTTACCTTCTTCCTTTTTTTTTTATTTTTTTCTTTTTTTTTTTTTTTTCCCTCCTACCCATCCAAACACAATTTATTATAAAAAAAAAAAAAAAAAATTAATTTTTTTTTTTATTTTTTTTTTCTTTTGTTTTTTTTTTCCCCCTCCAAAAAAACCATTTTATTTAAAAAAAAAAAAAAAAAAACAAAAAAAACACACCTCACATCCCTGATTGACTGTTATGTTATGTATGGTAAAGTGCGATTGGTAAGGAATATGCGCAATCACAACTATTATAGGCTTCACTGTCAGTGTGCAGGTGGATGAAAAGACGGGCTTTGTGTTCGGTGGAAATGTACATAACTGTGGCACTTGGATGGACAAAATGGGAAGCTCTGAGAAGGCTGGAAATAAAGGACATCCCGCCACTCCACGCGATGGAGCTGCTGTCGAGATACAAGTAAAAATAGTGGATCGGTTATACGACTTCAGTTTGGCCATTCCTTTGTTTTAGGGTCTTTGTTACGCTATGGTCTCTTGGCTGGCTGAGCTGCACAGCACTGGAAAGTTCGCACACAGTGGTGTGTCTCGAAAGTCCAGTAAGTCTGCGTTGGTTGAGCCGAGCAGAGAAAGCCAATGTCGGTGATTCAGAAAATGGCGACAGTTTGATCTCTTTGTCCTACGGTCAGTGGGCGCAGCTGTTGCGGGAGAACTTCGAGCCCTACTTTTTTGTGTCTCCGGTGGCCAAGAACCTGTCCAACGTGCACAACCCTAAGCCTGAGTTAGTGAACAGAGTCAACATCGTCAAAGATACTGTCGGCGCCACCAACGGATGGCCCGACTACCAGCTCAGACCCAATTTTGCTATTGCTCTCACTGTGGTAGGTCCTGTCAGTTATGTTCTGGCTGATGTTTGAACGTGTACCGTTGGTGTGCGCTTGACATCTATTTTATGATCATACATGTAACAGGTCATCCGCCGAAGGGGAGTTGGGGGTCTGGCGCCGGCCGGGGGGGGGTCTGAGCCCAAATTTTTGGGAAAGGGTGGGCACTAAAAAAACGCTCAAAAATGGCTAATTTGGGCTGAAATACACCTAATAAGTGCTGTTTTGCCAGCGATTTTGGGAATTTTTGTTTCTGAAATTTCAAAAAATTGCTCATAAAATTACTTGCCAGAAAAATCGGACGGGGGTCGGGAAAATCGTCTCGGGGGGGGCATCTGGTGGTCTGGCCAAAAGTGTTACATGTATGTTAGTGATATTTGGACACCAGCCGGATCCGTGATGCTTGACGACTTTCTCTTATATATAGTTGAGTTGACTTTCTCGCAAAATGCATGTTAAAAATTGCTTCGCAAAAAATCGTCTCGAGTATCCTGGTCCTATTGTCTGGTCCTGTTAGATGTCTTGCCTTTAAGTTTGTCTGACGTCTATCCCTCATCCAATCAAATGGTTGTTTCTTTCAGGCGCCAGGCTTGATGCAACCGGATAATGCTTGGAAAGCAGTCTCGATAGCGGAGGAAGCGTTGAAAGGACCTCTTGGAATGAAGACTTTGGACCCGTCGTAAGTTTATAGTACTACATGCAATGCACCTGTCCCAGTAACTGTTCTACAGGGATTACAACTACGACGGCTTCTACAACAACGACGATGACAGTTCTGAATGGAAGCGCGCCAAGGGTCAGAATTACCACTGTGGACCGGTGAGTAGGTGGAGTGTGTGGAGGAGGTGCTCAGTTAATTGGCAGTCTATGTAGGAGTGGGTTTGGGTGATGGGCTACTTCCTGCGAGCGCAGTTGGCCACCGCGTGGCGTCTGAAGAAGTCGCGTCCGGAGGTGTGGCCACGAGCCTTGTTTTCAGTCAAGACAGCGTTGGCGGCGCATTGGACGCATCTGCAGAATTGCCCGTGGCGTTCGCTGCCCGAGCTGACCAATAAGGACGGTGCATTTTGTCAAGGGTCGTGCAGGGCGCAGGCCTGGTCAGTCGGCTGTATTTTGGAGGTGCTGGCCGACCTCGACAAGTACGGCGACAAATAGAGCTCTCACTCTCACTCACTCTATTATAGGCTTTCTATCTAGGCTTTATCATGTCCTCCCTCCGCCCTACCTGTTAGGTATTATTTTGCTGCCGTTCTAGGTATTATTATTATTATCATTACACGTCTTCTCTCCAGAGCGCTAGGTTGCCGTTGGTTTTTTAGCGTCGCTGTGATCTACTAACCAAAAGTGTAGTTGCCATAAGAGTTCGTTAGTTCTAGTCACGAGTAGACGCAGTGGTTCGTTGTGTTAGTTGAACTAGCTAGTTGGACGCAACTCTCTTCTTCGGAGTTTAACTTATTATTGTCGTGCCCTATTGCTCGTTGTGCCCTCGGAAAAAAGTTATATAAATCATTTAATTGGTTGGCTCGAAGGAAACAGGTCAAAATAATAGCAATGGATGCAAATACATAGTAGAACAGGATGTGCGGTATCTGCAAAGTCAGACTTTTTCTTCTGCAACGTCTTCCAGGGTGGTGGTCGACTGCGGTCTGGGTGAAGGATTCAACCGCTTCAGCTGCTGTGGTTTGGTTTTCGTTACTGTCTTCGATTTTTTGCAGAAACAAGCCTCTCTAACTCCTAGACAATGAACGAACATGCTTTGCCGTAGCAGACTGAACAGAGCAGTAGTGTACGTGAGCCTACTTTTGGCCCGAGGGGCTAAACAACCAATACTCAAACCAAGTCAAAATTAGGCTCAGTACAGTACGGTAATGCAGTGTTACCTTGCGAAAGGAATAGGTAGAGTAGAGGGTTAACAGTGGAGTGGAGCAAAATGAGTGAGCTGAATAGGTAATCTAGAGTGCTTATCAAGGTGTAATTGTCTGCTTTGAGATCTTGGTCGCTTGAAATTTCGTAGTACTCGTCCAACTCGTAGTATTGGTTGTACGTATAAGTGGTGGCCGTGTCGTACAAGTAGCTGCTGATGTTTGGTTCAAATCCTTCCACAGCTCGATCAGGGTACGGTATCGACTGGTGCACATCGAATGCTAGCTTAGGTGCGTAGCAGACCGAAAACAGCACCAGCACGAAAGCCAACAAGCGGATCCACTAAGGTATATTAAATATACTTTTATGCCACTCTCCTCTCTGCTCCATACATGTAGCTGGGTTTTCGCGCGGGCGAGGGAAAACCTACTCCAGAATAGGGTTTCCTCAGCACTAAATACGATTTGCGGTTTCATCGACCGTTTTGTGTCCAAAATCAGGTTTCGGCGGTCTAAAAATCTGGGCAAAATCCTGTCTCAACTGCAAAAATGCTGTTTAAAACGTTCAAAAAATGGAAATAATTAATCCTATCCTAATTAAGGGCTCTGAAACCCCAACCATTAGGGCGTCTGCAGCCGTATTTAGGGTTTTTAAAACAGAGCTTGTGGATTCTGGAACCCTATTTAAGCTTTGTAAAACCCTAATTGGAGTTCCTGAAACCCTAAATTGAGTTACTTTAAGGGCTTGTTGAAACCCTAACGGTTTATCAGTCTTGAAACTCTGTTGACGACTTCTGCAACCCTAATTTGGGTTTGAAACCTGTCTTGAAACCCCATCTTGGTCTCCAGTTAGTATTCCGAGCGCCCTGAATTATTTGTACTTTAGAACTCAAAGTGGTTTCAGCGTCCACCAAAATCTCGCTTAGAGAATAATCCGAAAATGAGGCAGCGGCGTAAAACCGGCTTCCCCAACTACATACATGCGTGTACTGTAGGTAGGATGCTGTGCTCACCCGCTTGCGCGTATTTCTGATCTGCGTGTCGCATTTTGTGTGCCGCACTAAGGTCATGGAGCTACTGGATCGAGACATGAAACTGTTGAGAGAGGCGTAGGAGTCTCTTGGAGAGCCGGGCGGCGTAATCATGGCTATCAGAGAACCTCCCACGGCCATCGGTTTCGTAGCGCCCAGCGTACTTGATATGCTCAGCGATGTGGCCGCTCTTTTGATCAAGTGACGTCTGTCGCTAAATTGGTGCTGCTTATATCAACAAACAGTAATCTGTACTGTACCTTTTGACAGAGTCGGACTTGAACAATTGGTCGAGGGTGGTTTGTCGTTCTAGCTTGGGCGTGGACGGTTGTGCAGTGTCGCGTTGGAGTACTCGGTAGATGGAGCCGTAGCAGAAGAGCATCACTGCGAACGGCAGCACGAACAAGCCCACCAACCGAGTCACTGGCATCACCAATTCCAGGCCTGGTCTTGTTTCACAAATCCACTCGATTACCCAGTCGTTATCTTCGACGCCCAGCACCACACAGTATGGGTCCTGTGAAAGAAGAAGAATACATGTTGGTTTAGAAACTACGGTCGGTCTACATACGCAGCACAAAAAACAAGTCGAAAACTTGGTATGAGCATTATTTGCTTGCAGGGGCTTCGTTAGTAGCTCTTAGCTTATGACAGCGTTTCTGGAAAAGAACATTTTAAACAAACCTTTTATGAAGGCCAATTTCGAAATTTTTATTTATTCAGTCTCCGAGAACCAAAGTATCAAAGTTGCTTATAAAGTGACCACATCTCGTACATGCTAAATTTCATTCAAGGGAAAAATTTTGAAGAAAATTCCAATTAAACTTCGTAAGAAAGCAAAATTTTAGACATTCAAAAGTTTTACAACTGATTAAAGCGACATACCACCATGAGCGCGTCGATGACACCCAAAGCAAAAGCCGTAATCCATATGCAACTGATGATATTTCGACACCGTCGACGTGTCCAGGATGCCTTGGCTCTGAATGGATGACAGATCACAACGTATCTGAAAGTACAGTAATACTTTGTCGATTCTGTGCTGTTAGGAAGGCTTAGAGGCCTTTTGTTGCCACGGAAAACTGACACAGAATCAGTTGTTGTTTGTGTGGAGTGCAGCCGTACACAAGAGCACAATTGAACAAGATTTGGGCCAGCTCTGTTGAGTGGATGTGTCAACGTTCGCACGAGGATGTTGTTACTTCTGTCGTTCCACTTACTAACGACTCATTGAGTCGCGTCACCTCGATCAGCCATGACACCGACAGCAATCTCTGCTTTGCGTCGTATCCGAACGACCACTGGGTGCGAGCAAAGATGCTTTTAGTAAAGCATTCTCTGCACCGATCCGATGGTATGAAAGTGAGTTTGGTTGACCCAGCGGCCCGTTAGGTCAAACTCCTTAGCCTATTTTCTATTTTTGCAAGTAAATCAATTCTTTCGAGATGGAGTCTAACAGTTCAACTCTATTCGCCTATCCGCCTTACCTGATGGACACGAGTCGCTATCTGTTCGACTACCATCCTCCCAGCCGAAACTCTATGTCGCCTCCCACATCAGATTTTGGATACTTCAACGGCTCGACCAGACGCAAATCGACTGACATTTGGTGCAGTCGCTGCTTTCTGCTGACTTCGGTCGTTCTGGTGATGGTTTTGCTGATTGTCAGCAACCTCACTGTTTATTTCTTCATGATAAACGCCTGCAACCGATGTCGGCCAACCAATCGAACTCTCTCCGTTCCACGTGCCCACCGACCCAACATTGGTCAGCAAGCAGACGCAGTGTTAGTGTCTGTTGAAGAGAAACGGCGCTACGAAGCTCCGGTGAGGGTAGAGCGTCCGTCGACCACTACCACTAAACTGCACGCGCCAAAAACAACCGTGGCCCATCAGATCAAGCCGGGCGTGTATCAGCTGAGTGCCGAATTGCATCCAGTCAGTGCGAAGAGAGGAGAACACAAAAACGAGCAAAAGTTTGATCTCAGAAATTGGCTGCGAACCAGAACTTCTGTTTCGCGCGGCAGAAAAATTTAGAGAGTATGCGCGTATGTTTGTGCTTGCTTGTACCGTCCGGTTCGTTTTGGTCACCTACTTTCTACCAGTCTTTATTTCTGTGGTAAAGTGAAACTATTCAAAATAAACGATTTTACCGCTCAATACTGACTGCAGTGAGACTGAGTGCCAGCACGGTTAGGACCATGGTCTGAAGAAAGTTTGGCGCTCGACACACCAGCAAGTCCAGGTTACCCATGTACTTATTGAGAAACCCAATCTTCTGATTCGCCTAGAAACTGGTCAAATTAACAAAGTGAATACACAGTCAGGGATTTCTCCATATACTATTTAGGCTGCGATCGAAGTGTCATATGTATCGAGAAATCCCTGTCAGATGCTTACGAATAAAGTTCCGCCGAAAACTCCCATCAACAGATCAGATGCACACATGCTGAGCAGGAAAAGAAACGGTTTGGTTTTGGACCTGCTGCTGAGACAAACCACACACAAAATGAGCAGATTGAATGCGGAGCCGGTGACCGACGGCAGTCCGTAGATGAGGGCAATGAGCGAGTGGGCCATGCCCACTCCTCTCAGTCCACTCTCGTTGCGCAGCACGGCACTGTAGTCGTGGCAGCCAGAATTGGTGTACGGTCGGTCTGTCATGTTGACAATCCTCAGAAGCACCCTCGTTTGGCACCACTTTCTGAGCACATCTCAAGCGGCACATACATCACGTACGTATAGCCGAAATAGCAGAAGTGCTGCCATTACTGTGCGCACAGATGAGCGAATAAAGGAAAATTATTAGTCACCAACAGCGCCTGCCAACTGCTTCCTGCCGCACCGCAACCAACCCGTAGCCGTTGTCATTCGACCACGAACAAGCTTATTTCTAGAGAACTTGTAGTTAAATCAAAATGGCATGCTATTTCTTTACTGCACTGTTTATCGCTCCCTGAGTTCAACTATGGAGGACCAACCTAATGCTTTGTCAGCAATGATGACCACAGCCCTCGGAGCGTATTCAGCCCGCTAATCAATTTACTACAATAAGTACTAAACTGCACTGACAAGTTTCAAGACTGTGCATGTCTAATCGGTAGACCTGGGCATCCAAAGTCTAATCCGCTCTGTAGATGATTTTACCATAAATTTCTCGTGTTTCCTTGCACTGTAATATAGCTTTTGTTTTGTCTCTAGCAATCTGATCCATACATGTAACAGGGGGGTCTGCCCCCACCCGACTTAGGCCAGACCCCCCCCCCCGAGACGATTTCGCCGACCCCCCACCGATTTTTCTGGCAAGTAAATTTGTGAGCAAATTTTTGCAATTTTTTACGATTTCAGACACAAAAATTGCCAAAATCGCCTGCAAAACAGAGCACTTTTTAGCTGTATTTCAACCCAAATTAGCGATTTTTAGCGATTTTTAGCCAAAAAACTGCGATTTTTTTCGATTTTTGAGCGTTTTTTAGTGTCCAACCCCCTCCCAAAAATTTGGCACAGACCCCCCCAACCCCCCTCCCACTTCTGCGGATGACCTGTAACATGTATGATCTGATCTGATTAAACCTTTTTATGATTATAGAACATAACATTCTAAAATGTCACCAAATCAATGAATACAACCAACTACACACTACGAATTACACTATTTGAGTTACACAGAAAAACTAATAATTTTAGTCAACTTCAATTGTTGGGCCAGTTCCGCCCTTCGTCGGGTTGCTCCGAGCTTGTGTCCCGCAAGACTGGCCGGCACCGTCCTGCTGCTGGTGGATTTTGGCCACAATGCCCGAGCACACTTGCTGCAGTTCTTTCTGTTTGTGCTCGAATTCAGCTTTATCGGCCAGACTATTGCTTTCCACCCAGCGCAGGGCTTGATCGCAAGCGGCTTCTGCCTTCTGTTTGTCATCTGTGGCTAGTCTGTCTCCATACTCGCTGATCGCTTGTTTCACTTGGAAGGTGTAGGCTTCAAGCTGATTTGTGGCCGCCACTCGTTCTCGCAGTTCTTCGTCTTCTGCCTTGAACTGGTCGGCTTCCCTGACCATTCGATCGATTTGTTCTTGGCTCAGTCGACCGCGTTCGTTGCAAATGGTGATGTTTTCAGACTTTCCTGTCGATTTGTCCTGGGCAAACACTTGCAGAATACCGTTGGCGTCCAAATCAAAGGTAACTTCGATCTGAGGCACTCTGCGCGGTGCCGGTGGAAGTCCGGACAGCTCGAATGTACCCAGTCGATTGTTGTCTTTGGTCATGACTCGTTCTTCTTCAAACGCTTGGATGGTGACAGCCGGCTGATTGTCGGAATAGGTGGTGAACACTTGGGAGGTCTTGGTCGGGATTCTGGTGTTGCGTTCAATTAGACGAGTCATAAGTCCACCAGACGTTTCGATGCCCAGAGACAGTGGAGTCACGTCTACCAACAGCAAGTCTTTGATGGTCTTGTCTTGAACATTGGTCAGTACGGCTGCCTGAACAGCTGCTCCGTAAGCCACTGCCTCATCGGGATTGATCGAGCGGTTCAGCTCTTTGCCGTTGAAGAATTCGAGCAGCAATTTCTGCACTTTGGGAATTCGAGTGCTGTCACCGACCAACACCACTTCGTCGATTCTGCTCTTGTCCAGCTTGGCGTCTCGGATGGCTTTTTCCACTGGCTCCAGGGTCTTTCGGAACAGATCTGAACACAACTCCTCGAATCGTGCCTGACTCAGCTTTGAATAGAAGTCGATTCCCTCGAACAAACTGTCGATCTCAACTGCTGCTTCGGTGGAACTGCTCAAGGTTCGTTTGGCGCGTTCACAGGCCGTGCGCAAACGACGGAGGACGCGCGGATTTCGTCGCAGATCTTTGCCTCCATCTCCGTTCTTGCGCTTGAATTCTTCGACAAAGTGATTCACAAGTCTATTGTCAAAGTCCTCTCCACCCAGATGTGTGTCGCCGGCAGTGGAACGTACTTCGAACATGGAGCCTTCATCGATGCTCAGAATCGACACATCGAAGGTGCCACCGCCCAAGTCGAAAATCAGCACGTTGCGTTCTCCCGATTCCTTCTTGTCCAGTCCGTAAGCCAGAGCTGCAGCAGTAGGTTGGTTGATCACTCGAAGCACATTGAGACCGGCGATCACGCCAGCGTCTTTTGTGGCCTGTCGTTGACTGTCGTTGAAGTAGGCAGGCACAGTGACGACTGCGTCATGTACAGCACCTCCCAGATAAGACTCCGCCGTGTCTTTCATCTTGGCCAGAACCATGCTGGACACTTCTTCAGGGGCGAACGTTTTCTCTTCTCCCTTGAATTCCACTCGCAGTTTGGGCTTGCCTCCATCGTTGACCACCTTGAACGGCCAATGTTTCATGTCCGACTGCATCGTCGAACCGACACTCCGATCAGTCGTTTGGCGTCGAAAATAGTGTTGTGAGGGTTTCGAGCCACTTGATCCTTTGCCGCATCGCCGACCAAACGCTCTGAATCCGTGAAAGCCACGTACAAAGGCGTGGTCTTGTTGCCCTGGTCGTTGGCCAAGATTTCGACTTTACCGTGTTGGTAGACTCCAACGCACGAGTAGGTAGTGCCCAAATCGATTCCGATAGCTGCCACTTTGGCCACCATTCTCGATTCGTGACAGTAAATAACTCGAAAGCTCTCTAACAAGTCCAATTCAATTCAACAACTCAACAAGTTCAAAATCTCTATGAATGTGCAGTGTGATAGTGCGCGCTCTTTATATACCACTGCCGAACTTTCTAGAAGCAGAACTTTCTAGAATGTTCTAGAAACAAAATTACGTATAAAGACAGAGTTCTTCGTCATTGTCGTAACTATGGAAACGACCAATCAGCTGCGATAACAGCTAAACCACACACCCTAAAGAAAGTCAGAGATTAGTCATAACCAATAAGCAACGGCGAAAGCCACGCCCCTTGCGATTGAGCACCACTCGCGACACCTTTTACAAACATATGCGCGCGTTTTATTTATAATGCACGAACGACGAATTGAGAATGTTTACTAATGCATGAATTTCTAAATGAGGGCATCAGAAAAGATGCACCATAAATTACTAACGACGAGAATTTTTCTGATTACGAACCGCCTCAGCTCAGATATGGCTTAAAAACTGATTTGCTGAAAAAATTGCAGTGTAGAAAAATTTGTACTGTATGTATGTATGTATATATACAAAAATATTACGTAGTGTTAAAAGTTTGTGAATCGTTAAACAATAACAGTGAGGCAGCCGTTTTGTTTGAAAAACTGTAGTCGTTAAAGAATCTCTTCGAGCCCAATCATTTAGCAAAATCATTTAACACAAGCCGTGATTGCACTGAGATAGAACAAAAACAGGAATGAACTGATACAATGGTTGATAAGAGAAGACTAAAGTAACTACAACAAACTTACAATCACAACTTGACAGATCGTAGTATCATCACTTATTATCCACCGTTTCATACCAACCTAAAACAAATCAGAACTTTCTTCAGCAGTATACCCGGTCAATGCAGTGCGAGTACCGGATTCTTCAGACGGGCGTCTACTGGGGGGTTTGCTGATTTGAGAGTACTGCCTGAGCATTTCAGGGTTGAACTCTGTCATGGGCGCAGCCTCATCATAGCTGGGAATCGAACAATAG
Organism: Sabatieria punctata; assembly: GCA_030248155.1. Taxonomy (NCBI): domain Eukaryota; kingdom Metazoa; phylum Nematoda; class Chromadorea; order Araeolaimida; family Comesomatidae; genus Sabatieria; species Sabatieria punctata. The sequence continues at coordinate 11,679 of JASANB010000928.1, read as the reverse complement.
CTGGGCTGCTGTGACAGCTGCGGAGTTACTAATCTGGGGCGAATGCTGTTCTTTTCCGAAACAACGCTCAGGCTCAGCTCCTGAACGTCGTAGGTCTTTTGGGGAGGCTCGGACCACAGTGGATTTTCTCTGCAATGTAAACATGAGAATTTACGTAACAGATAAGCCCATCGAAACAACCTGTAAGGCACAGGCGCAGGCTTCAAGGGGTTGGGGATAGGTTTCAACGGCGGACCAGAAGCAGCCATTTCCTTCTCATGGATAAAACTATAACTGAACAAGTTTGCTCTGAAGAAAACCTCATAAACACGAAAACCGACGCGTATCTGTAGACGCAGACCAGTAAAAGAAAGCCAAGCAGTCCAATGCACAAAATCACCGCAAAGGCTATGAGTGCAATTGCAGCGATCGACAGTCTCCTTTCTTTCTTTTGCTTCAGTGCTGCCGGCTAAAGCAGTTCCATCTAACGGACCAGCACTACGACACACGGCACGCTCAGAAATTACCAGCACATATTTTATGTTTTTGTCGATGGCATACTTGACCCGTTCCCTATCCACTCTCTGTATGATGCCATCCACCGGCAAAATCTCCTGGGTGCGTTTGTTGACAAAAATCACCAGCAAGTCAACCGATTCACCGGACGCCAAGCCGTTGCCTTCTGTGTGGTACTCCACCTCACGCAACACAACAGTTGCATTGGTCACCTCTCCCAAGCCGCTGAAATCGACAGATAATGGTTTTCCATATTAAGCCTACCGCATCTTCTATTGAGGGAACCTGTGACAATAAAGAAAAAAATCAAATGACAATATCAAGCCCAATTTCTCATATGCAAGTACAGTGTACGTAGGTACTGAAAATGCAATAATTCTTGCGGTAAAAATGCAGTAGTACATTACCTGGCCAATCATATTCTTGCACTTTCATTTTCCAATCACATTTAGGACTAACAAACAGCCGCACACAAGGCGTGATTGGGTGGGGAAATCTGTGCATCAATCACGCTTTGAAAAGCGTGGTTCAGCGTGGTTCTTTGTGGGGTACTACTCCAAATGGAGTAGCTTCTCATAGTAAGGGTAAAACTTGCGAGTAAAAATTGTCCATTTTCAAATGGATGAGAGTTGTACTGACTACATATGTACTGTGCGTATGTTTTTCGCGATGTTTGTTTTTCCCTAATAGACAATGGAAAAGCAGATAAAAACAAATAAAGCAAACAATCAACCCAATAATAATTTCGTTCAAGCTTATAAGGTAGGAGGAATAAGGTGTTTTCTACTTACTGCAATAGTTGGTCGACTCTGTTGTTTGAGACATGTTCAGGTTTCTCCTTTACCACTACACGAACCAACTGATTTGGTTCGTACACCCACACCTAAAAATCACCGTCTTAGCCAGCAGTTTTAAGTTTTTGTACGTGCTTTAATATTTGTGCTATCCTTTTGAGCTTCAGACACATTAGCTCTATCCACTGAGTTGACGGTGACCACAAAATAGCCCTGGTTGTAGGCAGTCAAATCGTGTTTAACTTTAAGTTGCCCTGAGTTTTCGTCGATTTCTATCACTCCATCTATTTCGCTGCTCTTGCTTCGATAGTGATATTTTGTTCGACTTATAAGATACGAAACGGTAGCTGGATGTTGTTCTACAAATAAACAAAACTAAATTGTACCCTTTTACATATAGCCAAAAGTTACCAGTGGCTGTATCTGGATCTGTAGCGCTCACTTTAGCCAGCAGATGACCCACAGGTGCATGTTTTGGTGCAGCAACCAAGTATACATCTTTCTGGAAGACTGGACCATTGTCATTGCTGCAGTAAACAGTAGTTAAGAGAGGCTTTTGTTTGCAGCGCAGCCAAACTTACACATCGCCGATTTTCACGATCACCTTCACAACATCAAATCGAGATTCAGCTTCACTGATGACCGACCTCGCTTCGAACTCTGTCAATTCTCTGACCTAAACCGCCAACGGTAAACTGCGAAAATCGGTGCAGTTCAACCTCGTTGCTAGCCAGTATCCACATTTTGTAGTGACTTTTTTGTTCTCGATCCAGCTCTTTCCTAACCTTCAGACGACCGTCCTCCGCGCCCAGCTCAAACATGGCTTTGACAGGCCAAATGTCATCTGGCAGATCCTGACTTAGCAAATGGTAGTAAATGCGACCAGACCTGACTGAAATCAATGCTTAGATGGTTTGCTTGGAAAGAAACGGTGAGTGCCTGAATCGATGTCTTTGGCTCTAACTCTTCCGATCACAGTTCCTTCTATCACATCTTCACGCACTGTCCACATCCGCTCTCTGACACCAAACTGAGGACGATTGTCATTGACGTCTAGAATTTGAATCTCGATCGCGCTCTGAATGTACAGCGCGCCTGACTGAGCCGCCACGATCATCTGAAATACGCTAATTTCTGCTACTGTAACTAGAAACGCACCCATACGCTGTATCTGTCCTTCTGTTCACGGTCGAACTCAACTTTAGTGGTGAGTTGGCCCGATTTTGAGTCCAGCAAGAATTCCTTTGTTTGTTGTACGTATTGCTCAATGGTCTCGTTCCAAATCACAAACCGAATCGAACAGTTTGAACCCGACGTTTTGGCCTTGATTGTGGTGACCAGATAGCCAACAGAAACGTCCTGCAATGAAATGCTACTATCTACTGGTCCTACATTATGTACTGTACGTATACTGCACGTCAGTCAAACAAGCAAACCTCTTTAATTGCAACGATGGAGTTATTAGCCACCGGAGACACAATCCTTGGCTGACAGTGAGTGGTGGGTTGAATTTTTAGGTAAAGAGGCACCGATACATCACGACCACCTCCGTCGGTTGCCTTAGCCGCCAGGTTATAGTCACCATCCAGCCCAGTCAGCGGACGCGTGTTTCGCACCACACCTACAGTACACCAGACGGGACTTGCGTATAAGAAAAGATTACCCATTCCAAGAAAACTTGCCTTCGTTAGGGTCGATAACCAACAACTCGGCCAGTTTGGCTGGCAAATTGAACAGTTTGTACTGTAAACGACCGTTTTTGCCCGTGTCACGGTCGGTTGCTTTCACTTGCAGCAGATGACTGCCTATCGGAGAGTTCTCCATCACCGAGGCTGAGTACTGCGACTGCGAAAACTTGGGACTGTGGTCGTTGGCGTCGGCTACCTTCACTCGGAACTAAAGCATCACTTTAATCGAGTAGTCTGCCTGAAGAAATGCAATTACCGGCGTCCGCCCGGTGCGACCGCCTGAGTCGGTAGCGACCAGTTCGAATTCAAGAACGTCCACCGATTCGCGGTCCAACTTTGCTGCGGTGCGAATCTGACCCTGAAACGGAGATTTTCTATGACAGAGACAAGGTTCGATATTGATGGCATTACATTTCCGTCCACCGTAAATAACTTGGCGTCCCGACCGGCCAAGGTGTAGGCGATTTGGTCTCCGTCGGCGTCTGTGGCACCCACTGAAGCCACCAATGTTCCGATAGGTGAATCTTCAGCTACGTTCTTCTCGTAACTCTTTTCCTAAAATTAGAAGCTCTGCAGCTCTACAAGGCAACGTCTGCGAGAAGTACACGTACAAATTTAGGTGAATTGTTATTTTCAGGCTCAGCAATCACTGTTAGTTCGGCACGCGCACTTTTGCCAGAATCCACGTGCGTGGCCCTGACTGTTACATTCACTTCTGGTACTTCATTTAGAGGCTTGGCCAGCCGAATTACTCCTGAAAGAAAACTGCATTCCTCTCATGGAGACTACATGTACAGCTAGCGCAACTTTCCCTTCGACATTTCCGTTGGTTGAAACCAGTTCTGGTTTTAATTTTCCAATCCCTTTCATGATAACGTGTCAAACAAACACTAACAATACCTGTTTTTCCATCAACTGAAAAGTAGTCCTGGCCTTGGCTCATCGTAAACGCAATTTTGCCCATTTTGGCCTACAAATACGTATTTATTGGCGCAACATAATTCAAACCAACCCGTGGCACGTACTTTTAATGGTCCAGGCAGCGTTTTCACTTTGATCGTGTAGACATAGCCGCCTACCGGCAAGGTCTGAGGCACGAAAACTTTGGGCGGCAACGATTCAAACTTCAAAACCTGCGCCGGGTCGGGAGCATCAACTTCGACCCGTTCGATGTTAACCACAAGAAATGCTGCAAATGCTCCGTGGCTTTTGCGTTTTCAATCAAGAGCAAACCTTCCGCTTCTGGTTCACTCTCATGAGCTGTGTCCATAGCAGCGATGGTCAAATGGACGGACATAATGTCGTTGTCCTTGAATGATCTGCTCAAAAATAAGGTGCCGTTGTTTCTGCCCATTGCACCGAACACAAAGTATCCTGGCAGTTTGACCAGTGGGTCATCGGCCCGCGCTCCCAACCGATTGTACGCCTTCAGCGCCGAAATGCGGTAGTAAATTGCGTTTCCGGCATCTGGGTCAGCAGCAGAGAACTCGTACAAAAGCGTTCCGGGCAGAGCACCTCAAATCGAAATACAGTACAGTATGTAGTCACCTTTTATGTGCATAACGACGCACTTTGAGAAATGGACACAGTAGCGGCTTGCTTGTGTGGAAATTTAGGCGGCACACTACCAAGGCCCTGCACTGTCACTGTGACGTTGACCGAGTCAACCATTGGAGGACGACCGGAGTCAACGGCGATCAGCTAAAATTGACATTAATCAGTTTCAGAGATGTTTGCTCTGACCAACCCTGAGCAGAAACTGTCGGCTGTCCTTGAGCAAAGGCCCGTGATAGCGCAGTTCTCCTGTGCTCGAATCGACACTGAAGTAGCCAGCGCCTCCCTCAGCCAAGTGGTACTGAACTGAACCTTCAGGGTCAACTGCATCCACCTTTCCAACCACCTCCTTTCCCGGAAATACTACGAAATTGTAGCCGGCACTTGCAAATGCTGGCGCCCTGTTTTTGCCTTCCTTTCTCTCCTGAAATCGTGTCTAGCTAATAACTTGTTAATTATTAATCCTGTTCAAGCAGAAAATATAGGATACTTTAATTTCTAAGGTGACGTGCACTTTTGCAGGTGCATTGAGGCCGTCGCTGGCAAGAGCGGTCAAGTTAAATCTCTGTCCCAGATTTTCGACCGTCACATACTGAGGATGACGCACAAAGATAATTCCTGTCTGATTGCCGATGTCGAACAGTCCCGTTTGGTCCTCCAAACTATAGCTAATAGGCGAACCGTCCAAATCTCGCGCCTCAAACGGTTGAACTTGACTTTCAACTAAGCTTTTGGGTCAGTAATAATACAAAGTTACCGAGACTTGAAGAAATTGCTCAAATTCTGTGCTTTGCTCAGTCAGCGTCGCCATGTAATGCGCTTTCATAAACTTTGGACCGTAAATGTTCTTTTTGTCCACCAGTACTTCAACCTGTAACATACAGAAAAATACTGTACGTACATACGTACATACAGCTCGAGAAGGGAAACTGACATGAGTGTCTGTGTAGAGTCCCGTTCCATTAGAATCTGTAGCTCTCAATACGAGAACAAGCTTTGACGGAAGAGAGCTCCAAATGCATTCCGAACTGCTTTTACACGCTTTCATTTTAATATCCAGAGATCCTGCTTTTGGAGATTCCAGAAGAAAGCTGCAAGTACGTACAATTTACGTAGCGTAACAACAGAATACCATTTTCTTACTGTTTGGCAAACTGCCCGAACAAGTGAAAAACTAATCCCTCAGTACCGAACAACTCTCTGTCGTCGTCGGTTGCCTGAAGTTTTCTTCATAGCAATAGTGTCGAAAGCATACAATATTTCTACTTACTGATATAGTTCCAACGAAGACCACTTCTTGCCGTTTTGTGGGCACTTTGAACGAGTAGCTGCTCTTTCCAAATTTTGGGGAATGATCATTTGAATCCCTGATTTTCATATGTACTGGCAAACTATTGGTAGCGCCGTTTTGGTTATCGGTCGCTTCGATCTGAAAGTAATTTCTTCGGAATGCTTATCGCTAATATGCTAATCCTTACGTAAATTAAAAGCTCTGGATTCAGCCTTAACAGCTGCTTGTTAAAGTCTCCAAGTGGCCTTTTCAGGACGATGTCGAACTCCCCGGCATGCCGAACTTGACTCGGCTCTAACGCAATTATTTCAGACAAGAATTTGTGTTGACTTGAAATGCTGAGCTGGATCACTGTATCTGACTGAAAGAAGCCCATTAATTGATTGATGACTTGTAATACAATGCAGCTCGTACGTCTTCTCCCAGGGATGCAACGTAAAGTCTGGGTTCAACAGGCAACGGCACACCCACTGGCCACTTTTCTGTCATTTCAAAGCCAATATCGGGCACTGAGAACAGAGGTGCTCCGGGCTGAGGAAGAATTGGTTTTGTAGGGGCCGTGATTTCTTGAGGTGCTTCTGTCACTAGTTCAGGTTCTCCAGTTGTCATGGCTTCAGTAGCTGTGTTTTCCAGTCCTTGCTTATTGGCTGGCATCACAAATACTTTAACAGTTTTGGTGACTTTGTTGGCAGGGCCATCCACCTCTAGATCTTCCAACGTTAGAGTTACTTCGATGACTGGCGTTGTCTAAAATTTGAATCGGTTCTGCTTGATTGGATCGGTGGTCTATTACGTACGCACGTAAGTACTCGTTAAGTTTTGTTTATGGTAAACTGAAGGTCGCATCTGCAGGCCAAACTGGCCACTGGCGACTTGATCACAGCGGTGTCACAATTGCATTCACATTACGTCATTTAATTGATGTATTCATTTCTATAGAGAAATGTTTTCATAAAAATGCCTCGACTGGCGAGGTCAACGTTATGCATTGTTTTTCAAAGTTCGAACGCTCTAAATTCCGGACTGGTTTGAGTCACGCGTCCTAGACGCGCCTACAGACAACTTTAAGTGTACTTTTCAAACATTTTATCTGTTCAATAGTACCTCATGGTCGAGTTGCTTGAGCAATGACACGATCCCAGTCCTGGAGTCCACTGAGAACACTTCTTTAGGTCTTTCAATCCCATAGTACACCTCACTTTCACTATCTGTGCCTACTAACTGGTACACAACAGATCCTAAAATTTCCCACCTGCATTACTGCAGGAACGGAATTCTTTTCAATAGAATCAAATACATACTAAACAAAAAGTCTAATGTTTCCAAATAGACGAACCTGGTTTTGCAGATTCAGGAATTCGCAAGTTGTCCATGTTGTGTACAAATACTGGTTTATCGTTGCCGCTCACCATGCTAGCCAACGCAAATAGAATCAGAATAATTCCTGAAATATTACAAGCTACAACTGGACACAACAAAAATGGAAGTCATAGCTCAACGTCATTGTTTCAGTCTAGAAAAAAGAAGGTCGCAATGACCTTTTACATTAAAAGGTTACCGTACCTGAGACAACCATACTGCGGTTGTTTTTTCCGACGGTGTGCGGCCTAACCCAAAAGTAAAGTCTTCCGATAGGGGTTGGGAAAAGCGAGGGAAAGAAGTGGGTCACGGTGCTGTTGCGGTGGGACACGGGCGTAATTGAGGGCCACAAAAGACGTGAAAGGGAAAGGGAAGAGCCGAGACGACAGGCCGTCTTGCGGCCCAACCAGTGTAGTGAGTTCAGTTGTAAAAGTGCCATCACCCCAAACGATCGCTTCGGCCATGACACAGCACGGAGGCCGTCGCAACCGGCTGCGCCCCGACACTTTTAGATGCCAATTATAGTCGGCTAATCTGACGACCTGCCCGCGCCCCTCTTTGCCTCTATCACCTCAACTACCCGGCTTATATTTAATTCTGTCATATTCTTGTGAAACAAGTACAGAAAGTTGTATCTTAAAACCAGTAGAGCAAAAGTAAGCTCATTTTTGAAATCAGCGGTTCAAAATAGGCCGGATACACTATTTACTGGGTCATCGTAGCGCAAGAATAAGGTCATATTCAGAATCAGAGGAGAAAACTGAGAAAAAAGTTGAAAGCCTTATGGCATTTGTGGACAGTTACTAAAATGGCTCAGTGCCTTTCTCAATGACCGTGCCCAAAGAGTCTGTATCAATGGATGCAGCTCTGATGGGATTCCAGTCCAATCAGGTGTGCCTCAGGGCTCTTCTTGGGTCCAGTCCTATTTCTCATATACATTAACAATCTTCCTGAAGTACTAAAGCATAGCAAAATCAAACTGTTTGCTGATGACTCCAAAATCTATTTTTCCGTCCCTGCTACACTAAACTGGCAATACTGTACTTTCAGATGATTTAAACGCAGTGTTCAAATTGGGCTAAGGCTATGCAATTGAATATCGCATTACATAAATCTTCAGTCCTACATCTGTCTGTATCCTCGACTCAACCCAATGTTCGAATACACAGTTGATGGTACAATCATCCCATTTCTGGGTGTGTTCGGGATCTGGGGTTTTGATTACTCCGGACCTAAAATTTACAGCCCACTGCAATTACATTACTAATGCAGTCAGCCACTTAACGCCGTTTTTGGTACCGACACCATATATGGTGCCGGTGCCATATACGGCACCGGTACCTAGGGTAGTGTCGGTACCAATAAACGGAGTTAAGTGCCTGACTGTAATAGGGCTTTCGTTATGGCCAATCTTATTCTATTGTGCTTTGAACTGAAGGATCCTGATTTTCTCATTAAAATGTTCTAAACTTACGTACGTCCTAGATTAGAATACGGTACCCAAGTTTGGTCCCCTCATTTGGCAAGAGATACTCAGAAAATTGAATCTGTGCAGCGTTTCTTTACTTCTAAGATCCCTGGACTTGGTTCTCTCCCATATCAAATAGGTTTAGTAGCTACGGGCTTACAGTATTTGGACATCAGGAGAATACAAGCCGATCTTGTGTTTGTCTATAAGCTGCTTCACCGCATAGCTGATAAGTCATGCAAAGTTTTTCTCTATAGCACCCCAAACCAAGCACCCGTTATAACGGTTTTTCGGGAATAAATCGAGTGCCAATTTCCATAAATTTCGTAGTTTTCGGAGAATATCTCCGTAACCGGGTTTGTTCTGGAAGCGTGGTGTACAGCGCCAGAAGGGCAAGTGTCAGTGCTATCGAACCATATGTAAACGAATTCTTTATCTTCAGAAGCGAGTGAATGGTGATCGTTTGAGTAAAAGTCGAAAAATGATCCAAAAGGGGGCTACCCACCCACCCAACTTTCAGGGGGTACAGGTCAGGTTCTAAAGGGGTCTCCGATGTTCGAACATGCGCCGTTGGTGTTCGGTTGACATCTATTCTAACATATTTATATACCAGCCGGATCCGCGAAGAAAGTTGCTTAACTTTTCAAGTTGACTTTCTCGCAAACTGTTCTCTGCAAGTGTCGCCATTTTGCAATATATTGTGTGAAAATGTGCAAAAAATAGCAGAAGTATTATTAGTACAGAGTGCAGCAATAAATTTACTTTCAAATTAATTAATACCTAGCATAGGCGATGTACAGTACATGACAGTCCTAAATTTGAGCTCTTTCAGTGGTGTTTGTTGGTACAGTACCACCAGTTGTAGTAGTAGTAGTTAGATCGAGAGTGGCATTCACAGTGCCCATCTTGCGTCTGTTGTTTTTGGGGTGTTTCTTTCTGTAGAAATGCATTCCAAGCGATGTAAACGCAAATACTAACGCGATCACAGCTAAACTAATCAGTAGCGTGTAGAACGCAATCCATGTGCCAGCGGAATGTGCTGGTTTTGATGTCTTGTTTTGATATTGCTCTTTTGTAGTGGCCGAAGAACTGACATCTACTGGAACTGTCTGTGTCTGTCTTGTCAAATGCGGAGTTGTTACCGTCGTCGAACTACTGTAGTTTAGAGTTGTTACCGTCGTTGAATGACTGTAGTTTAGAGTTGTTACCGGCGAATTACTGTAGTTTGTCGAATGACTGTAGTTTAGAGTTGTTACCGACGAATTACTGTAGTTTGGAGTCGTTATCAAAGCTATTTGACTTGTAATCGTTGTTGCAGAACCAGATACGTCCCCAAAAAGTAGATGACAGCTGTTCGATTTGTGCCAGGATAAGTCTTTGTTTCGTATTCTGATCTTTTCGTTCATAGTGCAGTCGATAAGTTTGGACACAAGTACTGTTGAATTTATAACATCCAGCTCCAAGAAGGAATTGTCGATTTGGCCGAAAACTATTGTTGAATTGTAGATAGTGATCGTCAGTTGGCTATCTCTGCTCCGGAGAAAAAGCTCACTCTCGTTTGTCATCCGAATTGCAGTGTCCGTCTGTTGCAAAAAAAGTACTGCGTTACTTCCAATAACAGCCATATTTAGTCTACTCTGATTGGCGAGCAGAGTGATCGAACCATCAGTGCAGTCTGTTGCAGCAACACTGTCTTTTAGGGACCATTTCAAATTGCAGTCGACCGCTTTGAGTCGGCCTGCTGAATGCCAATCCGTCCTGTAACTTGCAGCTACCAAATTTACCAGGCTGTTAGTTGCGGCGGCAATCCTAACTGTCACGACTGAATTGGGTGCACCTTCAGTGAAAACCGTAATAGAGCTGTTGCTGGATGGAGAATCAGCTTCAGCTGTCACGTCGACTGCATGGCCTCGTCTTCCCTTAATAAAACATGCGGTTTGGGGTTGAACGCAAACTCGACTCTTCACAGAAACGCCGCCCTCCACTCGACAGCCGGTTGTCCGATTACAGATCTTGTGTGGAATCGCTGTTGAAGCAGGTAAGACCAGAAACAAACCATTGCCAAAAATAGAGACAAGTACGATTAGTACGTTACAGACCATTCTATTCTCTATACAAAAACACAAACTAGCACTATAAACACAGATCAGCACTATAAACACAGATCTCGGATCAGTGACCGTGTAGTGTATTACAGTATTCTGTACGCATATGTAGTACGACCAAAATGGAGTCTATGGGCACTATGGGGTCAACTTTTTTGTTTTGTAAACCGTTGTAGCCGAAAATAGTGCCTGTGTGTGGACAGAGGATTTTGCAAAGTATTCTATAAAGGTGTTGAAGCGGCCTGGTCCTGGTCTAAACCAGAGCCAGAATATTTTTAAAAGATTAGAGTTGAAAAACGAAACGAGCTATATAATTGCTCTCGGAGCGTCTACTATCGAAATTTTTTTAAAGCAGATTACACAAAAATTGCCACATTTTTTGACTCTGTAAATTGGGTTGCTGTATTTGCGTCCTGCTGTTCGGTCAACGAAAAATGGGAATTGTTTTAACAACTATGTGATACAGCTATTGAGAAGTTTGTGCAATTTGTAAGAAAGGCAAAGCCAAGTCTTCCTTTTACTCAAAAGAGATACGTTCACTCGATAGGAAACGTAAGGCTGCCTATCATAGGTACTACTGTAAAACGAAAAATGTGGATGACATGAATATGGCAAAAAATTTAGCCAGACTGTTGCGTTGTAAGCGTAGACAGCTACAAAAATACCTGGAGGATTTAGTGCTAGAATCGGGACAAGACAAAAAGTTTTGGCAATATGTCAACTCAAGGATGAAAACCTCAAGTCGAATCCCAATTTTAAAATCCGACACAGGTCAACTGGTTTCCGATTGTCATACAAAATGTAACTTATTTAACGAATGTTTTGCTTCAGTTTTTCAAGAAGATAACGAAATTGAATATGCGTTCTTAGAACGCACCAGAAACCGCTCGTTCAGTTTGCGCCTCAAAATGTGTTTGCTTATTTG